>CAOLHI010005059.1:0-87117 GCA_948474755.1 Ctenosaura bakeri | reverse complement strand
GTGGAATGAAACAGCTAGGTCAGATAACTCTAGAAGTTTTGAACCTTACAGACACCATCCATAGGATAGTTCCCCTGGTTCATCAGCTTCCATTTTTTTATGAATTCCATTTTGGTGGGCAAACTTACAGATCTGTGTTTCTTTAACATGCTAGGGGTAGGGCTAACATACTGCCTTAGGCTCATAAGTGCTCTCTTCTCTCTCTGTTTTTCTGTTCACATGCAGTAAGAGATTTGGGAGGAAGCTGCTGCTTACTTTGCCTGTTGTAGGCAGGCACACATAGCTACAGCAGGGTCAGCTAGAGTAGAATTCCTTTCTTTCCCAGCTCAAACTTCATTGCAATGTTTACTGCAGGCATGCTGCTGCATCCTGACACCAAAAACCTACATTTCTCCAGCCCTCCATCATCCTCCCAATGCCAACTGGAAGGAAAAAAATCTTTCAGCTAGACTGAGGACAAGGAATAAAAAGGGGATCTGGGTGGACATAAAAAGACTTCTTAAAAAGGAGTTTCTTTGTCAGGGGCTTTGTTAACTGAGCTGTGCCTGTAGTTTTCTTTGTCAGGAATGCTGTTTTTATCTCTTGTACATCGCCTTGAGGACTTCAGCAGGCTGAGAGATTATAAGCAAATATTTTAATACAATAAACAAATAATCAGATTCAAGTACCAGCATAAGCCAATGCAATTATCATTCCTGTTTTTCAAGAGAGCAGCAAGGAATGCCAAGAGAGGTACTCATTTTCAGACCCATTTAACATTCAGACAGTGTTCTCTAATCACACCAATTCCTTGTGAGAACAACTCCTCAGTAAAAACTCGGGAGGTGTCCTACACACCCTTCCTCTGGAATGTTTTATTCCTTATCCTTGAAACTTGAGTTGTGATATGGAGTTCTGGAGTTAATGGCTAAAAATTAAGAAGCTGCTGCTACCTGCTGTTAAGTTTTTAATCTATAGGGATTGAAAGAAAGAAAAAGGCAACCTTGGAAAACATAGTTTATTAATGTTCCACATTTCATAACCATGGTGGAAATGATATGGCTTTCCAGATATTGATGGGCTGCAAGTCCTAGCTTTAGTCACCAATTCAAAGGTGGCTGAGTCTACTGAGAGTTGCAGTTCAGCAACACCTGGAGGACCATACAATTCCTACCTCTTTTACATGGAGCACAGTTCTTTCCCTTCTTAAGCACCATTTATAAAAGATATGTTTTGGACTACAGTTCCAAGAATCTCCCAACAACCTTCCAAGCCAATTTTTAAGCACATATCTCTAGATGTATAGGTAAAAATACATGTAAAGGCAAAGGTGTTCCATTTTCATTGACACAATTTCTAAATGTATCACAGACCAAAGTTTGTTCAGGTAAAGACTCTTATGAACACTGCCGATTCTACTACCTGCATGCATATAATTTCACCAATTACATTCATATAACTATTCCACCAACTACATATATACAATTGTACAATTGCACTCACGGGTTTATCATTTTCTGCTGGCAGCTCAAACACACATCTAAGTTTTGAATCCATGAGTTCTTCTGGTTTTGCTTCTTTCCACTAAAACACAGAAGAAACAATTTTCAGAAAGGTACTATTGCCATCTTATTCTGGTCCACACAATTTGCTTCCCTGTTTAAAGTTAGCCTAGTTTTCTCTGCAGGAGCAGGAAAAGCCCTCCCAATTTCAGAGGCTAGTCATTTTTTGCCTGGGGTATTTCATCTCTTAGTTAGAATTTAAACAGGACAGTTACTTTTTATTTCTTAGAAGAGTCCTATTCCTTGCCCCTTTAAATAAAAAAATGCCAAATTGTACATCTGAATCAAAAAGTAAGGTTCCTAATATTCTGCACAATCTTTGAAAAAGATTATGGAAGAGCCAAGAAGTAGTTCCAATAATTGTGCTGGAAATCACAGAGTGTGTGGTGATGTCTGGAGGGTAAGACAAGTAGACAGCCCTCCTCTTAATGCTGAAGATATTGAAAGGGATTATTCACAGAGTTCTGTGGTGATCACCACCACCTCCGGTGCTTTAAAATTTAGAAGGCTTGGGACTATTCAACAGCAAACTGAAAGCAAATTGACCAAAGCAAATTGACTAGCCTTGGCAATGAAGAGCTAAACATCTACCATTGCCAGAAACAGCTCCAATGCTGGGAAGCAGCAGAAGACGTTGGATGCTGCTGACTCGAAGTTCCTCAAACATCTGCAAGCAGTATGAGCTTGCTTCCTATTTGTTTTTCCCTTTGAAAAAGGGCAGCTGGGAAGGAAAACTTGGAATGGCAGGAAGTGGCAAAGGGCTTGGGATAACAATTTTGAGCTTGTCCTACAAAATACTGCAGACCAAGGGGACATTACCAAGGATACCACCAAATGGCAAATATTTAGGATTTCAGTGGCACACACAGGTAGTACAGTCACTCCTATCGTCTGAGTATGTCATACATATTTTTCTGGTTGCACAACAGTGTGTTTCCCTTATTGTGCCAAGGAGCAAAAATGCAGTGGGACTGCTATTAGCCAAGCCAGCTTGTTCTTGCCAATCATGCTAAGTCTGTGGGTGGTATGCAATGTGCCCCAGCAGCAATTTAGACATTGTAAACAGTAGGGTTGGTTGCTCCAGTTGAGGGCAAAACAAGCTATACATGCAAGCCTCTGGAATTAACAGTATCCCACAGAAACTGTATGTGTATCTCCACCTGATAGCAAATGCACAATTAAAACATGCAACGCTAACATTTTCTGGCATCTGAGAGTATGGAAAAACTATAGAAACAGCCCAAGTAGTCTTTGACAAAGCTCCACTCAACTCTAAAGGTATTCAATCAACTGTGGGTTCATTCATCATAAACAAAACTTTATTTAGTACTTCTAAGGGCAGAGATCTTGTTAAGACTACAACATCTTTCAACCCTACATCAGATGTGATTCAGTGCTGACTAGCACTTAGAAGACCTTACTGCTGGACTAGATAAGTCTGAGTTTCCAAAGCAGCAACAGCAACGCTTTGGTAACACATGAAAAATCTACAAGTATTATCTACATCCAAACATGTATGAGCTAACATCTGGCTTTTTTCTGTGCAGAGGAGGCTGCACAGCCCTGGATTCTAGATGTAGGAATTAACATGCTTGTGTTGGACAAATGCAATATGGTCCAGACATTAAGAACCACTGGTCCTTCTGGCCCAACTCTAGTACGAACAAAATAGGTAGGTTATTTGCTTAGTTTTTTGATATGGTACTTCAGTGAGCAAGCATTTTTGCAAAGTAGACGTCTATGAATGTTGAGATGATCTGCACTGTTACTAAGGATGCAAGTCAAAAGGCATCAGGAATGTCCAACTTTATTCCCATTACCTGGAAATTCTGTACCACTAGCATCCTAACATCCACATCCATTCCTCATCTCACTCTACTGTTATAATTGTATTTTAGGCAATTTGTTGTACTTTTTTTGAAGGCATGTTTCACGATTAGTTGTCCAGAAGAAAAATGCAAGCCATTTTTCAATACTCACTACTGCTTCCATGTCTGAAGTATCAGGAGGTGCAAACATTGACTGAACCATAAACTTGTGTTTACTTTTCTCATTAGGGTCATAATCAAAAGGCTGTAGCATCACTGAAAAGAAAAAATAACATTGCTGCATTAGAATATCATTTCCTTCCAAATATACATCTTTAGTTCTTCTCACCATTTACCCTAAAAAATCAAGGGCTGTAAATAATCTGACAGCACCACAAACATTTTGTAGTTATATTTGTTCCCAGTAAAGCAGAGGGCTCTACTCAGGCAACCTCCAAAGTCCCACACCAGTCCCCTGAATGTCCAATTTAATTTTTTTCTCAACATAATTTTCAGCTTTTTTTTTGCACTGAAACCATGCAAAAAGACCCCCAAATACGCCAAAAAAAAAAAAATGCACCAAAGGTCCTCCTTTCCTCACATTCGTTTATTGGCCAAAATGAAATCCAGAAAGTTTGACACCACTCTATATCATCAATTTTGCTTATATATAGTAAAAAAAATAAAAAAAATAAATCCAGGTATTTTAGTGGGTGGATGGGTGGGTGCAGCCTGCAGAAGGTCAGAAGAAACTGGCTTCTAGCCTTCAAGCAGTTCAATACCCTAAATAAAAGTATTGCCCACTTGTGGATTGCGGATGTTGTTTTATCCCTATAGATCAACATCGAAAGGTATCTGGGCCTTCTATTCTCACAGAGCTAAATCAGTACTGAGTACCTGTGTTGTGCAAAATTACTGATATGACTATTGAACAGTAGAAGGAAATGCACTTCAAAAAACAAAATGAAGTTGTATGGGAATCTATTTATTGGGATAATTTGAGTAATCAGCAACTAAGGTGAACAGCACATGTACCAAAACTTACTGAAAGAAAATGTATACATTTTTTTGGAAAGTTTGGAAAATTCTATGCCAAAGAAGCCATCCAAACATATCCCCGTAATAATGTACTTGCAACATCACAAAACTGGCAATCACTCCGTTATTGTAAACTATTGCAGGGTGCTGCAAGGAATCAAGGTGCTATAGTTGTTTGAGTATTGGACTATGACTCTGGAGATCCAGTTGAATCCCCAATCAGGCATGGTGACCCTGGGCAAGTCACACTCTCTCAGCCTCAGAGGAGGCAACAGCAACCTCCCCTCTGAACAAATCTTCTCAAGAAAATATGATAGGTTTGCCTTAGAATTGCCATAAGTTGGCAATGACCTGAAGGCACACAACAACAACTAGGATGATGCAGTAACAGAAAAGGTTAAATCAACGCTTCTATACAGAGCAGCTGTCACAAGCCTAAGCAACACAGTTGAGTCATGCAAAGCTCTTCTTTGAAACAGAAAAGGATAGAACTAGATTTAATGGTACTGCCTCTGGGTGTGCCTGACGGATGCACCTCCCAACTCCAAATTATTATCAGAGCCAGCTATGTTGAAATATTTACACATCCAATAAGCAGCTGAAACTGTTCTAATGAAACTGCTGTTAATAGAGAAGCAACATCAGATAAACTTGCTCCAAACAACTTGTACAAGATGCTACTTGCAGCTGTGTCATCAACACAAACAAGCACTAGGAATGGGACAGAAGATTTCAGACATTTCTCCAATAAAATTTGTAATATTATTTTCCTGTCCAGACAAAGATTACTCTGAGAAGCTAGTTAAAAGCACATCATTAGCTGCAATCACCACAACCTAAGAGACCCTGGAGCACAGAGGCATAGCAAAGGTTTTATGTGAATTTATGAACATTAATGTTAATGCCTTAAAAGATGCTGCTACCAATCGCTGCTGCCAAAGGAGAAGCTTTGGGTATGGTCCTCCAGCACACTTTCAGTTCAATCACAACAAGAAGCTTGCATGAAATGTGTACACATCCTATGACATTTTAGCAATGTGTGGAGATGACATGGAAGCCATACAGGAATTTCTCAGTAAATTGTCTCCAGATCTATTAACTACTTTTGTACAAATCAACTTTGCAGAAGCCAGTTTCCCAAACTGGGATGAAACAGAATTTAAACCCCCCCCCCCATGAACAGAGGCTATTTCCTCCCCTTACATGTGGAATAGGAAGTGAGCAAACCTGAGAGGATATTTGTTACAGGTATACTTGAACTGGAATTCCTGACATGTTCAATGCTGGCATGAACATATAATATGACACTTGCCTACCGTTCACATTCATCCCTCATTCCAACACACCTGCTGGCCACTGCTGGATAGAGAAAATGGAGACCTTATGTAAGGGTACTAGGTAAACAGGACACTGAATCATTTCCTAGTCACAAAGAAATAAGAACCAAAGCCATCCCTTAAAAACACTATTTGCAATTTAATCAACCTTGTTTATTACATTTCCCACTGTCTGCATTTCAAATAGTTAAGACATTATATCTGTTTTCCTACTTTTAAATATTGGTTTAATCCTCATTTCCAGTTACAAGTTTCACAGAATACTATTACTGGATGGTGTTGCATACAGCTTTTGTTCTTGAAGTGTCTGGGAAAAATTCTTTCTTGCTGCTGTTGTGCGTTTTGCATTTCTGACTCATGGCAACTCTAAGGTGAAGCTATAGTGGGCTTTACATTGCAAGATTTGTTCGGGGGGGCTGCTTTTGCCTTCTGAGGCTGAGAGAGCGTGACTTGCCCAAAGTCACCCAGTGGGTCTCCAAAGTTATAGTCCAACACTTACACCACTATACCATGCTGGCTTCTGCCCCCGGCCCAGTAAGAACAGTCTCTTCAAACATTAGCATACTTTAAAGTGCGTACATGTGTTACGTTTCTCAGGTTGTGCCTAGTGTAAAGTGTTTAAGGTAGCTGCAGTTGTCAATAAACTGATTCCTTCCCTGACTGTACCATTAGTTCCCATAATCACAGATGCTCAGTAAAACTACTGCTAAAGAAATCCTGCATGCCAACATCCAAACTGGCAAAAGAAAGCCTTTGAAGACTGCATATTTAGAAACTGACAGTTTTCTGCAGCAGTTTATTATACTACCATCGGAAAAGAATACGCAGTAATGCTGTTATAGACAACAAAGCTGTGAACAGAATAAGGCTAAGTCTCACTGCTTTAACTATGTGAAAGCTCTCCCTCTCTCTTGCTCTTTAAGCTGTTGCTAATAGCAACAGTCTAGTTTCTGGTCCAGCAAAGGTACCAGGAACTAAACTTCTTGAGCTGAAAATGTTTAAGAACACAAAATGCTTGACCCATTGAAAGCTAAATTCTCCCATTTTTAATTATATTTTGTAATTTTATTTTATTGCTACTAGCTGCACTGAGTAGTACATACAATCCTAAAAAAGGAGAGGATAATACAGAAACTACAGACTACTTTTGTAGTAAAATACTTGATTAATCTTTCCATCCATCCATCCTACACAGTACTTTGCAAAACTATGCAATACTGTACAATGATGGAAAACGCATTTTTGAATGGTTCTTAATGTTTGTTAACATGCTTTACTTTCCAGTCATTTAGATTGTTTCTATTACAGCAGTTGTGCATTTTTTTTATTATTTACAGGAAGATTTATTTAAAACACTAGCAGTATTGAAGAAGAGTTTTGTGAACAGGAAAATAAAGGAAGCCCCAACCCTCTGAAGACCCATTATCTGACTTGCTCTTTTGATATATCCAAATTAAGGACAAGAGCCACTGATTCAATAGGGGCTTCACTCTTTCATCAATTCTTGCCTATAGAGGCTTGCCTAGAACCACTCTCGCGCGCACACACTGCTTATATCTCTGTTTCTCCAGCTCTCCTTCACCACTGTCCTGATGCTAATGCTGATAAAAGAATTTCCACTAAACAGAAGAAAAGGAGGAAAAAAGGGAGGTTGGGAGAACAAAAGATGACCTTGTAAAAAAGGAGTTTCCCTGTCAGAAGTTTTGTTAATTGAGGTATGTAATTGAGGTAGTTACTGAAGCATTCTTTAGGTAAACTGCTCTATGGATGAAGTACTCTTGCTGTTGCTGACCTAAAGCGTATCACAGGAACACAGGGACCTGCTGCATATTAAGTAGCATCTAGTCCAGTATTGTGAATTCTGACTGGCAGTAGTGGTTCTCCAGATTTTGAGGAAGTATTCATCCCTAGCCCTACTTGGAGATTCATCATATTACCTGGTAGTCTCTCATTCAAGTATTAATAAGGCACTACCATGCTTAGCTTTCAAAATCAAATGAGATCGGGTGCGCTTAAAGTGATATGCTGTCATTCTATAAAGAAGGAATAGGCGAACATGGCCAACTAGATCAAAGATGGAAAAAAATGTGTTGTGCAGGCTGTGTACACTCTGCAGGTTCCTTAACAGAGAGTGGGGAGGGACAGTACTGTGGGGGACATACCACATTCTGGTCCCACTGGCCTGTTTTAAACTAAGAGGGGTTTCTCCCATAATAGAAAAGGCCTCTCCTGGCCCTAAAGCTGCAAAGTTGTTACCCCCTGGATGCAATGAAAAGAGCTATTTCAGCCAATCTTTTTTCGGGGGGAGTGTAGTCCGCTCAGGTCTGGTGGGGCCATGTATAGCCTGTGGAGAGGGGTAGCTATCTGCTCTTGTTGGAACAACTCACCACTGACTATGCACACTGGGGCTGTAGGGAGCTGTTCCCAACCAATCTATGGAGATCCAAAGCTCCAGCCTGAACCATTCACCAGCAACAGATTAATAGCAAATTTGTTTTACCTGTGTGGATCTCATACACAGCCAAAACTGTACCACTCACACATACAGAAAGGTAGTTATTACAGGCTTGGGAAAATCCTGAGGTTTTCATAAATATTAAAAAAGAGAATGTTTGTTTTGTAAGACCCCACCCTTCCTTGTCACAACTACATTGAGGGAACATGAGAGAAGAGAATAACGAGAACAGCACAGAGAAACACTGAAAGGAGAAAAGGGCTGAGTCAAGCAATTCCATAACAAATCACAAGAACAGGCTGGCTTGTGCTGACAGTGCTCTAAAGCATAAGCCAGCAATTTCTTAAGAACTCGATGTGCGTGAAGGCGATAGACTCCAGGCCAAAAGACAGAAGTCCTCTTCTAGTTTCTCTCTTGCTCTGGCAAACTTCATGACAGTAAGAATAATTTTACTGGAGGTGAGAAAAGAGAGCTATGAGCACATTGCATTTTCAGCTCATCTTCTGTATTTATTGCATTATTTCTGTTGCCGCTTGCTAACTACAGCAGAGCAAAGGAACCTAGGAGTGTGGCAGGTCAACTTTAGTTCACATACATCAAATCTTCCAGACACTTTGGATTACAACATCTATAAGCCCCAGTCAGAATAGTCAGTGGTCAGGGAAGGCTGTTGGTCCAAAATTTCTGGGGGGCCCACACTGGGAAATGCTGCTACAGAGGATGCAAGCTAGATCCCACAAACACCACATGATGAGAGAATTCCCCAGTGAAATGAGATGTCACTTTCACCTTTTTGGGGCTAAGATGTATGCAAGAAAGAGGCAGGTCTTTGTCATAATTCAGGAGTCACTGGGTGATGTCTTTCATTTGCACAGCAGACTGACATTTGACCATCATGACAACAAGACAGTTTCGTATTTCAGCCACTGAACACACTTGTATTTCCTTACATCAGCAGTGGAAATCACATGCCCTTTCAGATGCTGTTGGGCTGTAACTATCAGAATTCCCTGCCACTGGCTATTCTGGATAGGGCTGCTGGGATTTCAAGTCCTACAACATCTGCTAGGCCTTATGATTCCTACCTACACCTTACATATGGAACACATAAGAACTGTGAGCAAGGCATGGATTTTTCTGGCCCCTCCACAATTAACTGTTGTATTAACAGTGATGCTAATTGTGATTCTGACTGACCAAGATTCATGTTTTAACCCAGCACATGATGTCTGCCATTAACCATTCTACAGCATTGTCCCAATGTGTTCATCTCTGGTTGAACAAACGGCAGTGGAAGCCACAAAAGAGAAACTTAAAATTAAAAATGAAATAGTATACATGTGACTCTCAATGACATCTCCAGAGCCAATCTCTTAGTAAGATCAGAACTTTGCTTGGAGTCACTCTTTACTATATGTAACAGATATCATACTCTGTATGTTGCAACATGATGACTGCCAAGACTACAACCAACATTGTTGTCAGATCCATTTCTGTCCTAATCCATGTGATGAGGGCATGTACAGAGGCATTCTTGGTAGATGCTCCACAGTTACGGAATTCCTTCCTCTTGAATCCCTGCCAAAGTCAAAGCCACTTCCTTTAGTGATGTTAAAAAAAAAAAAAATCTTCCAGGCTAGCTTCTAGTGGCAGTGGTTCAAATCAAAGGAGGGTGGGGGCAGTAGCAAATATCTGGCATTCAGAGAAGCTTTTATTTAGAAACTTCATCATTCCATGTTTACTTTATGGTTTTAGCCATGAGCCCTTGGGGGGTGGGAAGGTTGCAGGATAAAAGTAAACAAGTATTAATTAGAGCATGCTTTATAGAAAGCTGTGCAAGAAATTAAGACCACACGCTCATGAAGAGGTCAGAAATAAGCTGATTAAAAACATAGCATGCAAGGGAAATATGGATGCTATGAAGCAAACTTAATCGGCAAACACCAGCAGATGGAAATGGTCATGCTAGATTTGGGTGTTACAGCAGTTCTTTGCTTGGTTTAACTGTTATTGATTAGCAGTCTGTCCTCTCTCTTCAGCCCTGTAAATGGAGTTTAAATGCATTAGCAGGAGACTTAGAGAGCTGACAAATGCCACATCATTTTGAGAAGCACAAAGCGCATGAACAAGCACTCTGAAGGGCACTGGCAAGTTTTATTTCCAAATCCATTTCACTTGCAACAGAACTGAAAAATGTTTCCACACGAACAGTGTTAAGGGAGGACTCCTGGTTTTGGAGAGCTCGCAATCTTTTTCCATTTACAGAAATATAAACAATCAACTGCAGTACATAAAATTTATCACTGAGGTAGATCAAAAGAAATTCTATCCATAAAATTAATGCTAAAGATACCTTGATTTGGCAGTCGATGCTGTTCATTAACAGGTAACTTATCAACACCTACCATGAAATGTGTTATCTGCACTACACAGTAATGCCAGTTCAACTGTATTTTAATTGTCATGCTTCCATCCTAAGGAATCTTGGGATTTGTAGTACTTAGCTCACAGCTAGAAAGATGCACTCCACTCCTCTGAGCTTAGAGAGTCCTTAGGATGAAACCATGTCAAATGGTATGGCATGGAACTGGCAGACACACCCAAATGATGCAAGGTAAGCTATTACTTGTGTTCTGCGTCATCTAATCTATCCTCCCCTAGTCCAGGATCCTAGTAGAAATCAAGGTCTCCTCTCACTTGTGCTGCGACTTCGGAAAAATAAGAAATAGCACAGAATACTCTGGCTGGTTTCTTACCTTCTCCAAATCTATAACAAACTGGAGCTCTAAGAGACTCATGTGCTTCTAAGCACTGTTCCTGCCAAGGACACTAACCCAAACAGCAGATTATAACTGCTTTCTTTATCACAGGGCTCTTTCAAACTGGCATTTAAAAAGAGACACTGTGCTAGATTCCAAGAAACATTTTTCTGGTCAAAAAAAGATTTTATTTGCTAGTGATGTTCACAATGTTGAGAGAAACCTTTCAATTAAATACATAACTGCTTGAGAGTATGACTTGACAAAGAATCATCACATGCTGCTAGCCAAGGTCTCCTGACATACCATAGTCACATTTCCCTTTAGAGCAGTATTTTTCAACTTTCGTCCTCCTAATGTTTTGGACGTTAACTCCCAGAATTCCAGAACTCTTGCTAAACTGACTGGGACTTCTGAGAGCTGAAGTCCACAACACATGGAACATTAAAGGCTGAAAACTGCTACTGCCAACAACGAAGTCTGATAGCAAGGGTGTTAAACCTTTGGTGCTCCAGGGTAAATGAACCACCACCCTCAACATCCCCTACCAGTGGCTAGGCCAGATGAGGTTGACAGGAACTGGAATCAAACATCGTTTGGAAGACCACAAATTCTCTAGCTCTGCTTTACAGGCTTCAGATCTACACACTAGATAATTTTGGACAGTCAGATTTATAATGTCAGAAAAGACTTCAATCTTTTTTTTACAGGACTCCACAGTAACATCCATAGGTAAACCACAAGATTTTGAAGGTATGCTGTTCAACCCTGACTTGAAAAAAAAAAAAAAACACCTCTACAGGAAACTGCCTCCGTTAACTTTGTATAGTGCAAAATGAGGATCCCATCTATAATAAAGCCTTTGAAAAACTAGCACCATTTCTAATGCATACTAAAGTATGGGCAGTTGAACAGTGTCTAACAAGGCTGACTGTGTCATTAAAGGAGCCATTAACGAACTGATTAAATTATTTCCAGCTATCCTATTAAGTATTTGAAATCTGTACTCTTAACACTGACAGAAGCGCTTTAAGGTCATTATTTTTGGTATTATACAAGTTTAGCTGTCCTTGAAATCAAGTGAAAACAATTAAGAGATGGAAGAAGTCTATATTAAACAAAGAACCAATCCAGACAAAATGAATGCTTTTAAAATCCAAGCAAATCAATGAGACAGATTTAAACACATTTAATTTTCCTGTCCAAATCAGAAGGACATGGATGCTTAACTTTGGCAAGACCACATTTGGAGCTTTAATGAAGACTAAGAATAAAAAGTGGTGCAGAACTAAAACAGCTATATTCTCCCATTCTAACTGTTCATTAACAATGGTAAGCAACTATTTTAAGACTGCAACTAAAATTCTATACCAATGTTCTATAGATTTTTGTGAAGAAAAAGCCAAAATATGTTTCTCACAGGTCAATCTGTATAATGCACTAGTTTGAAAGAGCTACAAAATGCTGTCTTTCTGTGTCATACAATTCAACCATCTGAAATACCAATATGTTGATTTTCCTTCCTATCCTATGTAAGTTCACTTCTTGCTCACCCCTAAGGAAACACAGCAAAAAATTAGATTAGAGAAATGGCTAGGTCCATCAGTTTTATTGCATATTGTATGGGTCCAAAAATAAAGAAATGAACTGACTAGTATCAATGATAACATCTGACAAAGAATTATTTACTTAAAAAAAAGGTTTTAAGGCACTAGATAATTTGCATAACTGTACAGATTCCACAGACAGCAGTAGATCAGAACAGTGTCTGTCTGCACAGCCTTTCTGGTATTTATGCAGAGTCCAATGTTTATGACAGCCCTCAAAATCATGATCAGAAGTTATAGCATGAAAGAGGGCTGAATTTTTGGCAACCTTCTGCAAGCACAGAACTCCAAATTCAGTAGCAGTTGGAGCTGTATCTCTTCCTTCTGCATATTCTACATCAGGGATAGGATATATTCTCCACCCTATTCTATAACCTTATGACCATTAGTATTTACAACTGGCCATTAAAGTATGGAAGTATTTGAAAGAAAAGTGGATGGGAAAGTGAGGAAATCAGGAATGTTTTACACTACTTAGCACCCTTTCTTAGAACACACAGATTAATCTTCTCTGGTCCCAATATGCACCTGGCAATTATGGAAGGAACTCAGTGCTTGAGTGTGTATGGTCTGTACTGAGCCCAGACACAGTGTCTGGCATCTCAAGTTAAGGAGGACAAGTTGATTAGAAACACCTCTTAGGGAAACCCTGGAGTCACTAGCAGGAAGCATTACAATTCACTTACTAATTAAACTCTTTGTGAATTATGATTCTTTAATAAGTCTATATCTTGGTGTTTTCAATATTTTTTCTTATTCCGTTTTGTCCATTAGGTACCTTCCAGTAATATGTCCCAATAATTTAATTTTGCAGAAAATATGAATCTATTTAAGGTTGGGCAACACACAGCCTGTGGACCAAACTCACATTCCACCACTGAATTTCAGTGGTACAGCAGCCCAAAATGTAGAGAAAAAAACACTTTTTGTTTTGTTTTGAAACAAGTCACATGACTGCACTGCATGTGGCTGTCTGTGGACTCTGCTGCACTAGGGGCTAGTAGAGCATCCCACCAATCCCAGAAAGTGCCCGCCCTCTTTCTTCTCTGCTGTTCCACCAGTAGAAGCCATATACTATATGAACACACAGCACATAGTGCAAGTTGTGGCACCTCAGTCCATCTGGCACCAAAATTAGTTTTGTGCTGGCAACAAGTAAGAAGAATCTGGATTTTTATTGAAATTTGTGGGGCCTTGTCACTCAAAATGTACACATACATGGTTTTAAACTGTGTTAAGCTCTGTTAACCTTGCAAACATGTTTTAACTTGTTAAACTGTTATTTAGTCTGTTCATGTTATTCTTTTCCCATTATTTCCATTATTTAAACTAATATTCTTCGTACATCATAATTTAAAATATTCTGTTTATTAAATTATTATTACTTATTATTTAAATTATTGTTGTTTTAAATTTTAAATTGTTTTGAAGTGCTTACACTGATTTTATTTGTACACTGCTCAGATATTCTATGACACAGTGTGGGAGACAAGCATTTTAACAAAATAAAGAAACATTTAAATTCCTACTCCATTTAGAACCAATGTTGATGGGGGGAAAAGGCAGGTTTCTTAAAATAAAAGACCACCACATTTGTTCACAGCATGGGTTTGATAAGAACATTAGAATAACTTACCAGAGATGTTAATTGACGTTCCTGCATCTATAATCCCACTGTTGGGCCTTACACAGTACCTGCGTGGTGCTGTGGTCTTCACTTTGAAACAGACATTTCTGTCTGTAGGGTTGCCAAGTTTCAGATTTGTAGTGACAACATCTGTGAAGGGACCTGCGGAACAGGAAAAGAGGCACTTTTAAAATAATTTCCGAACAATTTATATACTATTTCAGCTCTTCTACTCCCAAAAGACGTACTCGGCAACAACAACATGCTAACATCCTAGGTTTTGTCACTCTACTTCTCCTCTTTGACCAATGGTTCAGGAGAATAAACATACCCCTATCCCCATCTCTGTTGCTTTCCATTTTGTCTTGTCTACAAATTAGGTTAAACTGAGACTGGAGTAGCGAGTTCAAGGTCATACAATGATCCTCCTTGTGAATGGTAATATGAACTTATTTCTCCCAGATCCAAAGTGATGCAATACCATTCTCCAGGGCAGCAAGCTTCCAATATGTGATTTCCTACCTGAAGCATGAAGTGATACAGGTCCAAATGTTATAACAGGCTTGCAAACCCCTCCCCACTGGTTCCCTAGTGGCCAAAATATTTTAACTAAAAATAGCCAGGGAAGTAGACACAGAGAGGCATGTTATCCAAGAAACATGGTGGTTATAGCAAAATGCCAGGAGTGACCAGGTAAAAAACCAGAAAATATATCTGGTTGGGGTAGAGAAGAAGCTGGGAAGCAAAAAACCTAATTAGAGGGATTCAGCAAATTGTCAGTGACCTGTGTGTGTGCATACAGATGCCTTCAAGTCACCTGCTGGCTTATGGTGATCCCATCGATTTCACAGAGTCTTCTTAGGCAAGAAATACTCAGAGGTGGCCTGCCTTTCTCTGAAATATAGCCTACAGCACGTGGAATTCCTTGGCAGTTCCCCTTCCAAGTACTAATCAGGCCTGATCTTGCTTAGCTTCCAAGATCAGATGGAATCTGGTGACTTCAGATTTAGTACAGGGCATCTAACAGACACAGTTTATATGTGTAGGCTACTTTTCCCACCCCCGACTCTTTCCTCCACACCTCATGTCATCCGACTGAAAAGCACTGAGTTACACAGAATTTGGCAGCTCTGCTACTGGCTGTGTTGTCAACACAGCAGACAGTATTCAAGCAAAACAAGAGTTTGCCATTTAAAATGGTACTATTGGCATTCCAGTATCTTACACACACATTGGTGTAACCATTCTAAGCCTGGACCCAGCAGTCCTATCAAAAGATGACCAAGTCTCTGGCCTCCACCATTTCTGCTACATTTAAAGGTAACTGCGAGCATAAGGCATTACCAAATACAAACTTACTACAGAGCCTGCACACAACAGGCTGCTGCAAACAAGTCATGGCTTTCCAGCCAATCTTCTCTACATGATAAGCCTCTTCACCACATATTCAGTGGAAAGAAATGAACAGCTTGAGATGTACAGCTACGTGTGAACAGTTCATACAGAAAGATTACATATATATGTATATATATTTAATATCTCCCCTTTCTGTTTATACAGAATCCATGTTGCCTACAAAGATTTAAAAAAATTATCCATACAAAAATTTTAAAAACCATTGAATTATAGTTCAATTAAAATAACACAAGATGTTATGTGGTAAAAAAGATGAAAACATAAAAGATAAAAACACCAACCCATTAAAAGCTCTTTTTGCCACATAAATTATAAGCCAAAGGCCTGCCCAAACAAAGAGATATTTGCCTGCTCACAAAAGGAGAGGGCACAGGAGCTCACCCAACCTCCCATAAGAGGGAATTCCACAACCTGGAAACAGTCACCAAAAACCCCCATGTCCTTACTTGCTCTCAATTTTTACAAACTGACTACCCCAAGCATTCAAAGCACTTCTTATACATAATGTAGTCTATACTACAGCAGAATAAGGAGGTATGTCACATTTTAAATGTTTCTTGACACACATGTAGCCCCTGAAACTAAGTAAGTAGCATGGCAAAGAGCAGGCAAGATAAGAACCCACAGCAGCTCCATAATTTTCCAAATTGTGTTCCAAAGCACCCTGACAATCCTAAGCAGTTTATTAGGGGATGTAGATGTGAAGAATGCAAGAGCCAGCATGATGTACTGGTTTGAACACTGGATATGACCCTAGAGACCAGGGCTCAGTTCCCTGCTTGACCATGGAAATCCAATGGGTCAGGCATGTCACGCTCTCTCAGCCTGAGAACCCAACGATAAGATCACCTTACGGTCGCCATAAATTGGAAACAACCTGCAGACCCTTGAAGACACACAGCAACAACAATGAGAAAGAAGATCATGATATCCTAAAGGCTTGGCTGAATGACAGCTACCAATCCATCCCAATCTTATCACCTGCAACAACTGCAGGAGAAAAGGGAGCTGCTGGTAAGTCAGGCAGTCTGCTAGATCAAGGCAAACAGAAGAATCAAATAGGTTTGATCATGCCAGCCTGTGAACCTGAATATGCCCCAGAGTCCTCTACAAAACAGTGGAATTCTATGTGTGTTTCTGCTGTAGAAACATTCTTTCCAGCTCAGGCTATCAGCACCACTATTTATGTTAGCCAAAATAGTGTAATTCTGCACAAAAGAGAAGTGGGAATTCCAAGCTCTGCAGGAATAATAATTAAAAAAAGCTTCTAGAGCCTGCCCCCCCGCCAAAACCAGAGAGGATTCAAACACCCTACTAAAAACTGAACATATTCACTAAAAATAGGAAGTTTACAGCGTTCACGAGACACGGAAAATTCAGGGCAAGACAGAGAACTAATGGAACTCGAACACTATGCTGCAGCATTTTCTTGAAGGTCCCACTATTATCCTCTCATCACAGATACACAATAGCCTGCCTACAGACATCCAGTGAATTCATGGAGGTGTTGACATTTGAACTCATTAACTTCCTGGCTCATAGCTCATGCTCTTTACTATGCAAGACCAGCACTTTTATTACACTTGTGTTAGTGCTCCAACAAATGTTTTCTAGTACAGTGTTGGGCATCTTAAGTTTCCACTTTTAAATAGTAGGGTATGCAAGGCCTTGTTAGCATCAGCTATAAATAGCCCCTTAGCAAACTATATTATAACCCAGCTTGCAAATTCTGAAGCTTCCAAATGGGATGTTGCTATTATAGGAAGACATGAAAGGTCAGGAGTTAATGACTCCTCTGGTCCGTAACTGAAGGAAGTTACAGGGACTAAAATTTCAGTTACAGGTTCTCATTTCACTTTTATTTTTTTTAAGTTCTCTTCTTTTTCATAGATATTTTAATATATATTTAATTTTTAAACGGTGTCTGTTCAGAACTGAAAAGCCCCATAAACTGTACACCATACCACAGAATCTTAAGTAAGATCATTTTACATATTAACGTAATCATTTAACTCAGTGTGCCCCCTCCTAACATTCCAGGATTCTGAGTAGAGACGGCAGCTAAAACAGAGTAAAGGAAATCACAGTGTAAATTTATATGTAGATGTACTTTACACGAGTAGCTAGTTAAAAAAAAATCCATAGGATTATAAAATTAAGAACAGTACAGTCTTCTGTGAAGCTAGAAGCACCTAAGAAATCTAGTAAAATCAAGATTTAAGAAGTTCATACAATGCCTAATTGATTTATTTGATTCATACCTTGACTTTCTTGCAAAGTCCAGCAACACATGAACTGGGAATCATCACTAGTTTACACAGAACATTTAAAATAAACTGGATATTTATGTCCACATTTATCAGTGATAAAGATTACTAAACAGCATTTCAATGTTTAAGAAAGTATTATAAAAATCAGAAATGGAAATACTTTCCCACAAGAGCTGCATTCTTTTCTGGTTTTCTGGGGAGGGGTTCTGATCAAAACCCAAAAATGTGTGGTGGCCAACCTGACATCCCACACTATTTGCACACATTCACCTTCCTTCCTACCCCCAAAATGAACAGGTTGCTTACCTGTAACTGTGGTTCTTCGAGTGGTCATCTGTGCCATCATACACTAGGAGCTTTAGCGCCTGCGCGGTAGCGTTCGGAAACTTCTAGAGCTTGTTCGCTTGGCGGGAACCCCTCCCCCACGCCGGTACTGCGCATGCTCCTCCCGCCGAGCAACGGTCTCTCCTCAGTTCTGTCGTCCGCCGTAGAACCTACAGGGACCTGAGAAAGAGGGGAGGAAGGGCGGGTGTGTATGATGGCACAGATGACCACTCGAAGAACCACAGTTACAGGTAAGCAACCTGTTCTTCTTCTTCGTGGTCTCTGTGCCTTCATACACTAGGAGACTGTGTAGCTTACCGGTCGGACGGCGGGTCAGGTCCTACAGCACGGAAGCCAACACCTCACGTCCAAACCGGGCATCTCTGCGCGACCGGCAGTCGAGCCTGTAGTGGCGCACGAAGGTCGATGGTTGGGACCAGGTCGCCACACGGCAGAGTTCATGCAGGTCAACTCCTCGCAGGAGGGCCGCAGAAGTAGCCACAGCTCTGGTGGAGTGGGCTCGAAGCAGGACTGGCGGAGGCTTCCTCGCGAGCTCATACGCCAGTTCAATAGTCCTTACCACCCACTTGGAGAAGCGCTGGGTGGACACTTTTAGGCCCCTCCGACGTCGCCCATAGCAAACAAAGAGATGCGGCGTCTGTCGGAAGGAAGCAGTCCTGTCTTTGTAGAAAGCCAATGCCCGACGCACGTCCAGGGAGTGGAGGGACCGCTCCAACGGTGTCGTCGGGCTGGGGAAGAAGGCAGGCAGGATGATGTCCTGGTTGAGATGGAAACTGGACACCACCTTTGGCAGGAACGAGATGTCAGGTCTCAGGACCACCTTGTCCCTGTGGAAGACCGTGAAGGGCTCATCGGAACGAAGAGCTGTGATCTCACCCGCTCGCCTCGCTGAGGTCACCGCTACCAGGAAGGCGGTTTTCATTGTCAAGAGCCTGTCATCCGAGGTCGCCATCGGCTCGAAGGGCGGCTTCGTCAACTGCGAGAGCACCAGCGAGAGGGACCACGGCGGTAGCGGCGGCGATACCGGCGGGTAGAGATGGTGGGAAATCCTTTATGAACCCCTTAACGGTATCGTTCCTGAAGAAGGCCGAGGCAGCAGATCGTGGCGGTTGGTATGCCACGATCGCGGAGAGATACACCTTCAGGGATGGAAACGCCAGGCCCTGTTTTTCCGGAGGTGCAGGAGGAAGTGCAGGACGGTCGAGAGCCCCGCGGGCGAAACCGGCTCACTCCTCTCGTTAGCGAAGGTCAGGAAGCTTTGCCACTTGTATTGATAGTTGCGACGGGTGGATTCCTTCCTTTGGGCCCCGACGAGGACGGTACCGAGCACGGGATCGTCTAGTGCGATATCCTCCAGGCATGGAGGGCCAGGCGTGGCAGGTCCGGATGGAGGACTCGGCCGCCGGAGTGGGAGAGCAGGTCCGGTGTCGGTGGCAACCGGAGCAGGTCGTCTCGCGCGGCTTGTAGCAGGGGTGCGAACCAATGTTGCCTCGGCCAGTACGGGGCTACCAGGATCGCGCCCGGGTCGGTCGGCGAGGATCTTCGATATCGTCCGGCCGAGCAGCGGGAACGGCGGGAACGCGTAGAGGAGTTCCTCGGTCCACGGAAACTGGAAAGCGTCCCCGATGGAGGCACGATCGTGGCCCGCTCCCGGAACAGAATCGGCGACACTTCGCCTTTTTCCCGGTCGCGAAGAGGTCGATCGATGGTTCGCCCCAAACGGTCCCCAACAGTCTAAAGCCTTCCGGGAGAGACCATTTGGTTTGGTTTAGGTGTCCCTGCTGAGGGCGTCTGCCGTGGTGTTCTCCTGCCCGGCCAGGTGAACCGCCACGGGATGCGTGTGCAGGCGAATGCACCATTCCCACAGGCCGAGCGCGATGTCGAGCAGGGTCGTGGAATGAGTCCCACCTTGTCTGTTGATGTAGCAGACGGCGGTGGTGTTGTCCGTCAGAATAGGACCGTGCGCCCCGCCACGGCATGGGGGAAACGCCCGTAGGGTTTCCAGACGGCGAGCAGCTCCAGCGCGTTGATATGGAGAGCGGTCTCGTCGTCGGCCCAAAATCTGTCGCGGACTCTGAGATCGCCGCAGTGGGCACCCCATCCATACAGGGAGGCGTCGGTCGTTACCGTCACCTTCGGTGTCGGCTTTTTTGGAAAAAGGCATCCCCGACATGAGATTGCGTCGCGACTGCCACCATCGGAGGGATGAGCGGACGTCCCCCGGCAGCTGCAGCGGGGGCGGTCGTCTCGCAGGGGGTCGAATATGCGGACGAACCAGTGTTGAAGAGGTCTTGCTCTACCCTGGCGAGATATGTCACAGCGGTCGTCGCAGCCATGTAGCCCAAGAGCTGCTGGACGTTTCCCGCAAAAACGCGGGGCCGTACGAGCGTGAGCGGCGGCCCGGATTAAGGTTTGTGCTCGAGACTCTGGTAGGTACGCCCTGGCGGAGGTCGAGTCGACGTCGCCCCGATGAAGTCCAAGATCCTCGCCGGCTCGAGGTGGGACTTCTTCGGATTCACTCGTAGACCAAGGCGGGTCCCGGAGTGACAACGTCATGTGGACGTCGTGGTAAAGTCTCTGTTTGCAGGACGCCACCAACAGCCAATCGTCGAGGTAGGGGAAGACGGAAGGCCCCCCTTCGTCCGCAGGTAGGATACCACCGGGGCCATGCACTTGGTGAAGACCCTTGGGGAGTCGAGAGTCCGAAAGGCAACCTTGTACTGGTAACAGGTGTCGTCGACTGCGAAGCGGAGGTACCGTTGTGCTGCGGGCGAATGGCGATATGGAAGTATGCGTCTCGGGATCGATGGAGGCGAACCAGTCCCCTCGATGTAGGAAGGGTAGGATCGACGGTATCGTGACCATCTTGAACCTTTTGGGGCGGATGTAGTAGTTCACCCCTCTGAGGTCTAGGATCGGCCGGAGGGTACCGTCGGCTTTCGGTACCGTGAAGTACCTGGAGAAGAAGCCGGGGCTCTTTGGGCCCCTTGCGGGAGCCGCTCGATCGCCCCTTTCTGGAGGAGGGATTGGATCTCTTCCAAGGGGGGACTCGACGGCGTGGAAATAATAAACGCCGCGAGGAGGAATATCGAAAAACTCGATGGCGTAGCCAAGACGGACGATGGAAAGTACCCAAAAGTTCCGTAGTGACATACTGCCACTCCGCTAGGTGTCGAGCGAGAGTCGGTCGGTCTCCGAGCGCTGATGGTAGGCTGAAGAGTGGGTATTGGTGGGTCCTGCCAAAGGCACGCAAAACCCAGACTTTGTCTCGGAGGAGGACTTCTTCGACGAAGGCGGGCGCCGCCTAATCGTGCGTCTGGCCGATAGCCGGAGGACGGTCTCGACTGTCCAGACTGGGCCGACGCTGGAACGACGAGGTGGAAGATCGTCGCCAGGATGGTCGGAAGGTGGAGGCCCGGGGGGTCTGCGTGGCCGGCTGCAGCCCAATCTTTTTTGCGGTCAGTCTCCCCCTTGACGAGATTGTCCAAAGCTTCGTCTGTGGACGAATTGAATAGGCCTTCACCGTCGAAGGGGAGATCTTCAATCCTCCTTCTGGTGTTCCCCCCTGGATGTCGGCCGGTCGAAAAAAGAGGCGGCGGAGGCCGACGGAACCCCCCCATGACCCGGGAGGCGATCTCCACTGCGTGCCGGGAGGAGGCCATCTGGTGCCGAGCGATGGAGATAGCCTCATTGAAGATCACGGAGGAGGCTTGGCGGATGTCCTCCGGTACCGCTTCCATCGCTGGTTGCAGGCGATCGAGCACCTTCTTCAGGTATGCCGCAAGGCAAGCCTGAGTGTTGGACAGCCTGATCTGCAAGGAGGCAGCCGAATAGAACCTCCTTGCGTAGGCGTCCAACTTCCTGCCCTCTTTGTCCGGCGGGGTGGTGTGTTGCCTGCCGGAGCCTTTCGTCTGCGCGGACTCGACGACCACAGAGTTCGGTGCAGGGTGATTAAATAGATAACCGGCGTTATCCTTCTGCACCCTGTAGAGGTGTTCTAACCGCTGCGGTATCGGCTGAGCCGAGGCCGGTCTATCCCAGGCGGCCTTCACCAGTCTGGATACCCGGGGCAGGAGAGGCAGCGGGGCCGTGGAAGGTCGCTTCTCCTCGAAAACGGAGAAGGCTGGATCGTCATCCTCCGGCTCCGCATCGGCGATCTTAAGGCCGAGGGTAGTGGCCATGCGGAGCAGCATCGCAGAGAACTGGTGGACGTCCTCTGGAGCAGAATCTGGGATCGGGTCCCCGAATCCCAACGGAGGAGACTCCTGGGAGGCCGCCTCAGACACCTCAGACTCCGCACTCGAGTCGTACGACTCCGAGCTCGGTGAGTCCTCTCGCCGCTCGCTCTCCGGCTCCTTCGTAGTAGCCGCAGGTGTTGCCTTCCTAGGCTTCTCCGCAGCCGGGGCGGTGGTAGCAGCAGCGTCCCGCTTGGGATGGCTGACCACGGATTTCACCCTCTTGGTGGTGACCGGGGTAGTCTGGCAGGCTGACGTCGTCGTAGCCCGCTCAGTCACCACCGACTCCGTAGGGCGCGTCGCCGTTGCCGTGACCCTAGGAGGTGGCGATATCGCCCGATACCGTGGTGAAGGCTCCCTCGCCCTATGATATCGAGGGGAGGGAGAGCGGCTGAAGGAGCGGCGGTCCGACGGAGATCGGCTTCGGCGTCGACGGTACCGAGCCTCGTCCCCTCTAGGCGAGCGCGATTCGCGCTGTCGACGAGGTGACCGGGACCTCCGGAAGGTCTCCCAGCGACTCAGGCCACGATGGTACCGATCCCGGTACGATGGCGAATGCGACCGATAGGAGGCCGGGCGCTCTCTCCACTCAGATTCCCTCGCGTACCTGGCCACGTAGGACGCCGAGGTGTATCTGGAGGCAGACGAGCGAGGTTGTTCCTCTCTTGTCTCCCTCGGAGGCGGCGAGGCCACCGGACGCTCGGAAGAGCGGGACCGGGACCTGAAGGAGGTCGAACGCCGTTCCGGAGAAGCAGAGCGCAGGACACGCACTTCTTAAAGAGCGCGGACATAAGACGAAGAAACGCCAAACTCCGAAATCCAAAAAAGACGAAAACCGAAGGGGGAGTCCGAAAGAGAGGTCAAAGACAGTCCGAAAGTCTGTAAAACCGTGAAAAAAACAGCAAGCCAAGCACGACGTGAGAGGAACAAACTAAAGAACCTTCCGTCCGCGGCGGAATTTCCCAAAAGTATTTAGCTATGTGGCTCCCTGATACTGGAAAAAGAATGTTGGATTAAATTACCTTTCACTCTTACCTAGCAAGGCTGGGTCTTATTTTCTTAACCTGCAGAACTGCCATTCAGCCCAGCTAGACACATTAGTCTTAAGTCGTCTACACAAAGCTTATCATAAAGCCCTCTGGATCACAACCACTGACCTTAATTCTTTGCAATCTTGTTGGTCAGAAGTTCATGAACTTTATCAAAACTGGGTTTTTCAGGGCTTCAATACAGGATGCAATGGCTATACTGGAAATATACTGGAAACTGGAAATTTGTAATGTGTATGTAAGCAAGCTAGCATCCACAGCTATGAACACAGAATTGCACAAGACGCTAGTATTGTCCTTTCCCCTAGATGAAAACATAAGCAACACAAAAAAAAGGAGAAAAGGAACGATGAACTTTTTCCAGGAAAAAATTGATGTTCAACTAAATCTAGAAAATATGCTTCCTGGAAATATTCACCCCCTTCCCCCAACATTACCCCAGTGCTAGGGAAATGCCATTATCCACTACTTTAGATAGGGTACATATGTATTTAAAAGCCTCTTGCAAAGACTTTAAGTGTAGATTAAGTACAAGGCAAACTACAGGTGAAGAACAAAATGAACCAGAAGTTTGTAACTAAAAGCTATGAATGTTCAGAACACACACCAGTGTTACACAGGAAACCTCATTATTTGCTAACCTGTGCTCATGCTGGCAAAAACAGAAGGGTCAGAAATACAGCATAAATGTATCCTCATAAATTGTTTTGAGAGATTTTCAACACTACAACAGGGGTTTGCAGCTCAGAAATTAGGAAGCTATTCCAAAAGGAAAGACTGATGTGCTATTTCCAAAACTAAAAACAATCAAACTCTGAAGCGTGAACCACTATCCCAATGTTGACTTATTTGTGTATCAACCTAAACTCTGTGTAGCAGAATCACTCAGCTAAAGGGTTTCATTTAAGATATATGCTAAGGAAACTAGGACAAAACAATGCAATATCAATGGAAGAAGTTCAAAAGACAGCCACCACTTTTAACCAGATCCAGTTTGTAAAATTAAGCGAAAACATTGTGTCCAAATTAGTTTTTCCCACAGGAATAAATAACAGAGCACTGAGATCTCCACCTCAGCTTCAAATTGACACTCTGAAGAAGGTTTGGGAAAGGAATATCTTTCACAGTACTGTCTTCCATGATTTCCTAGAAGAAACACAGTTAAAAGGCCAGGTCCATACAGCCTACTGAACCATGATTTAAAGTAAGCCACAGTTCACTGCTTTAACCGCAAACAATCCCACAGACAAACATCCAGTTTATTTTTCCCATTTCTAATCTTGTTTTCTCACTTTCCTTCTGTCAGCTCCTGTTTCAGAATTGGCAGCCAAGGACAAGCCACAGTTCTGGGTTTTGGTGTAATAACAAGCCATAGTTTATAGAAGAAAGTCTGTAACACAGACAGTATTTGACAGGTTCTTCAAAACAGATTCTTCAAAAAAAAGGTCTAAGTCTTCAGTAGTTTGAAGATTACCAGTGATTTAGTGTGACCATTACAGTACTCAATTTTACTCTATGCAGATGGTAGAGCTCTAATCATGCACTGATGGTCTGCAGAAGACATATGAGTAGTGTTTATGTATATACTCCCCCTTTCAGATTCTCTGGCATTTAGTTGTGCCTCACAGCAAGTCTTCTAAAGATCTGGATGCATTCAAAAGCATGAGCTGAAGTCTGAAACAAATGGCAGAGTACAGGATTTTACCACATTGTCTACCAATTATTCTTTCAATGGTGTAACCATAAAAAAGTCTAGAATATATCAAGTTTAGACCTTTGTAATCTACTGAAGCACAAACTAAGAACATTCATCCACTAGGCTCCTACAGATCCATGTCTACTATGCAAAGGTGAGGACAAAGACCACAAACACGTGTCCAGGGTGAATATTCAGCTACGAGCACCAAATTCTGTAGTACTGTAGGGAAAAGCACACGGTTTCCAAGTGACCACAGAGAAAGCTTTTTCACAGTTATTGACAGAGAGCCAGTATGGTGTTGCGGTTTTAGCACTGGGATTACGACTTTGGAGACCAGGGCTTAATTCTGTGCTTGGCCATGGAAATCCACTGAGTGATCTTGGGCGTATCACACACTCTCAGCCCCCAGAAAACACCATAATAGATTTGAATTAGGGTCACAAACTTACCCCCACCAACCCACCATTTTGAGAATCCTTTTGAGGACCATTTTGAGAGGGACTGCTGAAGAAAACAGAAGCATTTGGGATTGCTGTGGGAACGTTCAACCTGTGGATCTGTCAGAGAGAACTGGCCCCTGGCCTCCACACAGCTGCCCATCCTGGTATGTAACAACCATCATGCCACCCTAAACACACCCCATTTCATTTGACTTGAGAAGCTTCACTACTAATTTGAAGGGAGACCACAAGGAAATAGCAGGAATCTCCGAGGAGGGCTAGGAAAGTATCCTGACTGAAAACTTGGAGAGCAACTTCCTCTCAAAAACTACAATGGGCTCAAGTGACCAATGATCTGACTATGGCAGCTTCTTATGTTCCTACACACCATAGTTCAAAATGCAATTCAATCCATGCTTCTGTCTTTATAGAGTTCTTTCTGCATTTATATGGTCTTCAATCTAGCCACCATATACTTTGTAATTGGCTTTTCAGAATTACCAGGAAAAAGACAATATTCAACCATACTCAGATTGAGTACTCTTGCTAAGATCTGTATTTCTAAAGCTCTCTACCTAACAACTAGCATCTCCAGAGACATCTGTAACTGAGCCTGCATCAGCATATTTTTACCATAAGAATGTAAAGGAATAATGAGTGACAAAAATGCAAAACAAGTTTATTGCTGAAGTTTTTGTTGAAAAATGGTCTTTTGAAATATGAAAAGTTTAAAATTTCAAGGAGAAACTAGGGAGCCCATGTACCTTAATAATCTGGTTTTAACTGCATTTTTCTACCACTCCAACTCATGCTGCTACTGCAAAATTTCAAATTATTTAAAAAACGGTAATCTTCTTGAATTTGGATTATAGGATATGGGTAGATTGATACAGATGCTTCATGCCATAACATGTAGACCTTCCATCTAGGTGGATCACATGGCTGCTTGTCAAACTGATCATGCTCATATTAGCTTGGAAGTATGAGGAGAGCTACAGAGGAACTGCTACTACAAACAGGATATGAACCTGGTCTCTCTGAACACATGGTCTAGAATCCATGACACACAGAACATGAAGAAATGTCAATCAACATTCACTTAGAACACTGGAACTGTGTGGCTGAGCCTGTTTTTAAAACAAAAGGTGAATCACCACAGGGAGAGAAAAAACAGGAGAGTTGTTTCCACTCCACAAGTAGAATGCATGTGATGAAACCATAATTAAGAACTTAAGTCACAGTTTCTACACTGAAACAGGATAGGGAAACAAAACAAAATTAACATGATTAAAAGGTGCAGATGCGAAACTTGAAAAGCTGTTCTCTAGATGGATTTGTTCTGTTCTGTTTATTTGCTGCACAATCTCTTGCTTAGTAGGAAGCTGCTCAACCACTGCTGCCCTAGCACTCCACTAATAATCTTCCCTTGAAATACACGATGGAAATGCTGGAAGATTGCTCTTTCTACACACCCAGAAAAACAAAACAATTTGTAAGCTCATAGTTCTTTGAAAGGCTACCGTTTGAGTTCACACTTTTACACACAAAATAAAAGGAAAGAAGCTAGAGGTGAAAATCCAAGTTCATGGCAAAGTGTTAATATGCTATTCAAAATGGCAGGCATACAGCATAGCCAGTCCAAGGTATTTTGCTACCTAAAACCTAAGGCAAATGATGCCACTTATCATTTCTACATGCCAAAGTTTACTGGACTGTCAGCTGAACCTTATTTCAGAGAAATAGTATCCACTACCACACCTGAGGCAAAGGGCTAGTTCAGGAGGTCCTTGATAGCTTATGTGGCATATATGTAGCCTGGGTCTCAAAAAATGGGGAACAGACAGGTTCCAGAAGAGCCATTTGGAGTATGGCTTCATGACCCTCCCAGCATTTGGAACCTATGGCCATCACTTCACTGTACCTAATGGTAGGACCAGTCCTTCCTATGAATATAATTTATCCAATAAAACAATAATCTGATCCATTTTGGCAATTATCAGACTTTGGGACCAGCAAAGATATTTAGAGGACTTCAGTATCTATGAGCCTGTTCATTCTTGGATCCCCATTTCAAAGAAGCATCTGTTTTGTTTTCCAAACAGGAGCAGCGCTTTTAGAATTTGACTTCCTACATGGGTTGCCTCACATACGCAGAACACTTATAGTACAGTTTTCCTATTAGAAACGCATATATTCATTAGAACTAAAGTGACGCATCACACTCATTCATAAAATGGTAGAAATCTCTAACCATTGCCTTAAGTTTAGAAGGAAGGAAGGATGGAAGCAAGAAAGGCAGGCAGATGAAAAGAATGCCTTGGCATATTTTAGCCAAAATCCTTAAAGACCATTTTTGAGAAAGGTTTTTGCTGTGTAAAAACAGAAGGCAGAACAGGGAAATGGTATAAATTGGAGGACAGTGTTGTAATTTTGGTCACCATCTGATCAACTTTCAGACAGCCAACGCTGTAGTAAAGCATTGCTTATTTCTTTTCCCCACAAAGGGTGGAGTTCAGTAGTGCTGACAGCTTAATATAAGCTTTCTGAACAATGCAGAAGGCAGAGATGTAAGTTAAAGCAAAAGGCTTAAAATATAGCCCAGTGCCCCATAGCAAGATCCAGAATGTTCAAGACATTTAATAATATAGGCTTACACTCTGCTTCATTTGCTCTTTGTCTCCCAGTGTTTACAGTATAAGAAACACCTTGAAACCCTCAGGCCACCCACACTCACATAAACATACAACCCTGCAAATAAGTCAGCATCAGAGGCAGACATCATACAGCCCCTGCTCTCCTGGTTCCACCATAGCCCCACACAATCAATTTTTGTAGCAAAACATGAAAACCACTTTAAAACAAGCATTTTGGTAATACTGTGGGGGATGGAGCAGGGTGGGTTAAGTAATAATCAAAGCTGACCTCCCGATCTACAGTCAGAAGCCTACTGACCCACAAAACTCATCTAGTTCTTCAAAGGTATGCCAATGCCTGGGGGGAGAGGCTTTTTTCCAATGTAAAGAAGCATCTCTGCACAGGGAAGTTACATTTCTGGAAGGTGGTATACCTTGGAAGGCCAAGAAGCAGATCTTCCCATTATCTGTATCAAAGATTCAGTTTCCCACTCTTTGAGGTGGGGTGCAGGGCCTGCAAATGTGAATTGTAGGATAGTAAATTGTAGCTGTAAATGTTCCTAATTAGTATTGTGAAGGAGGGAGACTGGCACGCAGGCAACCAAACATGGCTCAGGGAGCTTGTGAAGGGGGGCTGCAGGGGAACAGAAGTTTGCCTTAGAGAGATTCAGACAAGGCCTATGAGATTTTGAAAGAGGTAAGGTATGAGACAGGGTTTGAAGCCAATAGGATTTTGAACTAGCACTGAGAGCGTGAAAATGACAGGCTTGTCAACTGATAGAAACAGGATTCTGGATTTCAGAAAGAAAGGAGAACTCTTTCTGGTCCTAGGGAACTTTAATATATAGCCCTCCCTCCACATTAGTGTGTTTGACTTCTGTGAATTTGATTATTCGCAAAGTGCATGTGTACCTTCCCTCCCTCCATCTTGCTCCTCCCATTCCCTTGTATTTTGCCAGGTTCAGAAAAGGAAGTCAAGCACCTGGACAAAAGGTAAGGAAATGGGGGAGGAGGCTCACACGAGCCTTCTTTCTCCCCTCTGGAGCTCCCCTCCCATTTCCTTGCCTCTGGCACTGAGAATGTGTTCTGAGACAAAAGGCAAGGAAATGAGAGGAGAAGCCTTGCACAAGCCTTCCTTCTCCCTTCTGGTGCTCCCCTCTCCCATTCCCTTGCCTCTGGGCCTGACGCTGACAACAAAAGGCAAAGGAATGAGAGAGGAGGCACATGCATGCCTTCCTGCTTCCCTCTGGAGCTCCTCTCAATCCCTTGTGTCTGGTCTCAGCACCAAAAGGCAAGGAAACAGGAGGGGGATTGCAGGGGGAGCTATTTGTGTCTTTTCACTTTCACAAGGGTTCTGTGCCCCAAACTCCCGTGAAAGCGGAGCAGGCTCTCTCCCCCCCCCCCCGTGTGTGTGTGAGTGAGAAGATTATTATATTCCTCTACTGAGTTCAACAAGCATATCCTCAGTGTTATTTTCAAAACTGTTTCTGGCTCTCTATTAAGCCTGAATTAAGAGTCAGTCAACACATACCAAAACTAAAGAATCCACACATCAATACAGCCAAAAGTCTACACTGAGGGCCAGCAACCCAATCCAGCAAGTGAATAATTGAGGAAACAAGGACAGAGTGAGTGACAGGCTTTCTAGAGGTTGGACTTTTAGGACCAGCCTGGGTAAAGGAATCTGTTATAATGTGTTATCGAAACTCTTAAATTTTTTCTTAATCTTAACTTTGGTTAGTGAAAAATGAGACATCTCTAAAATACAGTTTGAAATGAGCTTGTTTTTACTAACCATAGTTGAGATTAAGTGCAATTTGCCCAGATTCAGACAGCACTCCATGCAGCAGTTTTTATCAAAAATCTGAAATAAAAGCTTCCAATCCCTTTCTTCTAATTGTGACTAAAGAACTGGGAAGAGCAAGCAAATCAAGTGCTTACTTTGCCTTCTTCTCATAATGGTACATTGTAGCTCAACTTTACATTTTAAACCATTTTTCCGGTGGACAGAGTTTGGGGAAGTTTCTTTTGGGGACAATTTTCTGGCTGTGCTGACTGAAGCATTCTCACAGATGCAATAAGAAAGTAACTTTTTCTAAGCACTGCCTGTTCCCTACATCCTGTTCAAATGCCAGAGGAGTCAAAAGATGAGCAGCCTACCAAGGCTACCCAACATTTGTCAGTCCCTGCCTATGGCAAGAGTGCTCACAGTGATGGATACTTCATCTTTGCTAGGAACCAAAGATGACACTCCCTTAAATCTACAAGATATGCACTTGTACCTGTCAAAAGCCTACACAACCAAAGGCTTCCAAGGCCCCAGAGAACAGCTTACAATGCAAAGAGGAAAAGAGTGAGCAAAAAACAGTTGCAGGCATGTTCTGTACTATTCTCCTCAGATAAGAAGGAGGGCTTTGTTCAGGACAATGATTTTAACAGTTCTGGTTGTGGCTCACAACTTTATATGCCACAAGGGTTCAAAGACAGCCCTGTACAGAGGCAGGAAAAGGCAAAGAAAGGAGCATTTTGTTGTAATAACAGCTAGCTTCTCTTGCTTATGAGCTGTTCCCAGCACAAAGCTGAAATGGCAACAAGCCCACCAAACAGGAGTGTACCATCTTAGAGAAAAATCAGAAAGGGTTTCTCACAAACATCTTTAGTTGCTAGAAGGAAGCAAAAAAAATAAGCACTTCTAATTTGCCAATATTTTTTAAATGACAAGGGTGAAAATAATTGTTGAACTTTATAGAACCTACTTTTCTGGAATAGGTTTAGACAGAACCATTTTAACTATTACATTAAATTTCCTCCAATTTCATTCTGACGTCTTAATATTCTGATAGTGCTCTGCCCAGTCTTTTGTTCCTGTAGTGACTTCTGTGTTTTTTACAAAGAAGTCCTGTCTTTCCATTAAAATAGTAATTTAATGACTGCAAATTGCCCTTGGGCTTTTGCCAGTTGGGTAGCACATAAATTTAATAAATAAGTTCCAGACAGATGCATGCAGCTCCATCAAAAGATTCCTCTAACAACTGGGAAATCTTGTTGAATGGTGATGGCTGTAGAGCTGGAAAATGAGGGGGAAAGGGACAAATCAACAAAACATGGAGCTGCTAGGGAGAGAGAGTGGTGGGCAAAATCTATTTCCACCAAGCTTCTTAAGTGTATGTGTACCTGGATCCAACTTTATAGTGACAAGAACATGCAAATTTAGGAATGAATTAAGTGTCATAGAACTTAGATGTACTTAAGCAAAAATAGAATTTACTTTTCAAATCCAATGGGCACTAGGGCTAACCTGGGACAATTTACAGAGCAACATCAGAAAGGATGTTCTCAGAGGAAATGCATAATCATTCAACTCTCTCTTTTTCTGTGATCTCCTTATGTATTTTGTTTCTAATGTTCTACTCCTTATGGAAATGAGAAGTCTTCAAAAATATAAAACATGTATATAGTAATTAAATTCAAGCTGATAATCAAATTGCTAGTCTTCGCTCTAGACCAGTATTTTCACAGTTGCAATCAAAACACAGTTTTAGATCCATCCTGAGGCACTTCAAGCAGAGTTATTTATTATGTACTATTTCTATGTTGACTTTCTAATGTAGCTGCCCAAAGCAGCATACAAATACATTAATCAAGTCTTAGTTAAATAAAACTCTGTAAGCAGCAACAGACCAAGGAGGAAAAAATCCCAAATACTGTATTTAATCAGTAACTGCAACATAATTTGCTTCTGGGGAGTCTTGCAAGGTAGAATTCCACAGCTGTGAGCCAGCCACCAAAAGAAAAAGAAAAAATTCGCCAGGAGAACTTCTACAGCTTGAACCCATCTCTTGACATCAATTAAGACACTTTTCTACCAGAAGAAAGTATTAAAGTCTTTAGAAATCAGATCCAATAATACATGTATTTCTGTTCCATTTCTTTTCTCTTAAGAACTCAAGGGGCTACTCAAGCACTGTATGGGAGACTCAATACTGCTTAGTTTTAGCAATGCAGAGCCTTTAGTTCATCTCTGGGCTATGTACTAAGTCCCAACAGATCACCTTGCCAAGAGGTGAAATTACTGCATGGGTGTTTGTCCTTCTCTTTAACATTTGCCAAGAGGTGCACAAAGCATTTTATCAAGTTGTCTACTACTTCAACAAAACTGAGATGAGAATAAACTGCAAACTAGAATAAGCAGAACACAAATTACCCAGCAATTTCAAAGTACATGAAAACTCTTTGCACACTCTGCAGGTTTTCGGGTTCTTCAAACTTTACTTCTGACACAACATTGTTCTCTTGGCCATGGAAATCCAATGGGTGACCCTGGGCAAGTCACACTCTTTTCATCCTCAGAGGAAGGCAAAGGCAAAGGCAAAATCCTTCTAACCAAATCTTGCCAAGAAAATCCCACAATAGGGTTGCTTGTGGGTTGCCATAAGCCAGAAACGGCTCAAATGCACACAAGAAGAAAACATTCCTCCATTATTTTAGGGCTCTCCAACAGAACAAAGTTTTTGTATTTTTACTCCCACCATAACTGAGAGAAATTTTGTCACTTACTATAGTGGTTTGACTGTTGGACCAGGACTCTGGGAGATGAGGATTCAAATTTCCACTCAGCCATGAAAACCTATCAAGTCATCTTGGCCAAGTTACACTTTCTCAGCCTTAGAGGATAGTAATGGAAACCTCCTCTGAACAATTCTTGCCAAGAAAGCCCTACAGTAGGGTCACCATAAGCTGCAGTCAATTTGAAAACATATACTACCATCATGCTGGGTATGTACCTGACAAGAATTTAAAGTCCAACTGAGCAGACCAACCAAGTAAACCGCACACTAAAGGAGCATTAAAAAGAATAGGCACTGACTGGTGAACCCCAAAACAGAGTCTACAAAACAAAATATACTATCAGTGGGGGATATTGTTTTATGTATGAAGGCCTCTTTATACATCTGAATGGAATACATGGGGATGGTAAGGGAAAACCTGCATGGGGTACCCTGCTTTCTCCTGCACTGTTAGTCTTAAATCTACCACACTTAAAAAAACCTGTATAGTTTTTTCCATTATAAACCTTCTTTGAAAAGCATTTAGGATGTTACTATAAAAGTTCCCTGATCTCACAAAGCTGGCACAGTCAGTTTTCAGGCCCTACAGAAAGTGGAAATTATGAACTATGTTTTTATAGCACTGTTCATTTAGCCTCTCCAACTGACCCTCCCCCCTCTAGAATAATACTAAATCTATTACCAGGAACACACTGTTAATAAAGTAAGGGCCAATAACTCTGTGCTGTTTCCAAGATGTTTAAACTGAGTTTCACTGATGGCAGCAACATGAGGATCCTTTGACAAACTGTAACATAAAACACATGTGCCTGACCAAGATGTTCCAGGGCACACCCAGAGGCTCCAAGCAAGTTCACAGGAGGCTTGTCCCATTTCTTTTACTGTCAGAAAATGTTCTCCATGTAACCATCCTCACGACATACATGGGGCATTACCCAATACCGATCGTCAACTGAAAACGCGTCCTGCCTTATTGATCACACCTCTTATCTGACCATGGATTCCACCACAGACTCTATCTTCCAAAGTATGAAAGTCAGACAACTGGGTCTCAAAAAGCTGCAGCTAGCAAAAAGAAGCCAACATGCATTTTGCAATGTTGCTGATCAAGCACAATTTATATAAAAAAGGAAAAGGAGGAGCAGGAATCTAGCAGTACTTGTAAGACAATGTGATTTATTTTAGCAAGAGCTTTTCTGGATTTCAGTCTCTCTCTTCAGATTCACTGCTGGAGTATAATAACAAAGCCGCAGATATACAGTTGTGGGAGTTGTGACACTGCCCTGTTATTGTTGAGGTATTAAAGCGATGCATTCTTCTTTGAAAATATATTCAAAAGTTTCAGTTATCAGTCTTCTCCCTCTCTTTCTCTCTCACACACACATGCACATAGACTTTCTACCTCATTATCCCATGTCTTCTCTTCCAGACAGGGAGGGAGCATGCATTCATTTCACTGTCAAGGCAAACTGAGCATTCTAAGTCAGCAGTGTCCAGTGCTTCCTCCCATAAGGGACATATGCACACTTGTGCATATGACAGTCCTGCCCTGCCCTGGCCACACAAGTATCAAGCAATCCCCAGTCTTTCTCCCATCTCTGTTGCTGGAAACGTAAGTGGGACTGCTGGATAACTCATTAGATGAGCCTCATCTGATCAATCAAAGTTGGGAAGAAGTCCAGTTGTTTCTCATACAGAAACATCTTCCAAGACTGTTTCACTCCTGCAACAGGACCAAGATCTGATAATACGTGTTTGATTTTTAGTATTTCCAGTTAGCAACAGAAAGACTCTTATTAACTCCAGATTGCTGGAAACTGAAAGAACTACAACTTTTGCTAACCCGCTACAACCAATGTGCAGAGCCATTAAGAAGCCAGTATTTGAAGATGTTACAATTAATATTCAAGGGTAATTTCTAGAATTTTATATCAGAGCTTTAGCAACACATGGGACAGAGAACCCACCAAAATAAACCAAGAATGAGTAAAAATTCCTATACTGGAGTAGCTACATTGGTGGGCTACAAGATGGTTCTGGAGGAAATGGGCTGCACTTAACTGGTCATTTCACCATGCTACTTAAACAGACAGAGCAAGGGAGGGCAGACAGCAGATGGGGATTTACTGGTAATTTACTGGATCCTTTTGCAGTATCTGTGCAAGGGTTTCTGATGTCCAACAACTTAACAAAACAACAGAAACTCTTCCCATATTAGGCTGTTAAAATCTGTGATCTGTAATAACTCAGAATGAGATCTGCACTGACATATACAACTCATCCCAAATGACTGCTATTAGGCAGCTGAGCCACCATTTTGAGTCTGGTTTCATTCCCAGAGCTACTTTCCAATGGACTTTGGCTGGTAAACACCACTGCACTATCAAAAAAGATGACAACTCCACAAGCATGGCGTTTTCCCTTGATGTAGAGCTGCAGCCACAGAGGGAATTAATTCAACAGCACTGGACATCAAAGCTGTCATGTACCAATCACTTTTCACTTCCTACTGAATGTCATGCACACACCAGGAGAGCACAGACTTCAGATGTGTGTGGTTTAATACCTTTTTAAAAACTAGAACTCCAAGGGTCACCAACCAGGCAGGTATACAGTAAAGAATTCTGAATCTAAGAATTTGTTCTGAATACCAGAATAGAATGGAACTCAAAGTTCTTCCATAAAAAAATCTTTAACCCAGATTTTCTCCATTTCAGAATATAAACTGAACAAAATCCAATGAGAAAAGTAAATAAATTTCTGTCACTCTCCCAAAAATTCAGCTGATCATCAGGTTCTGATTTGGTGCAATACATTGCACTTAGATTTATTTTAATCACTACCTGTACAACTGTATCTCTTCAACTATTTTCAGTCAAAAATAAAATAAAATAAAATGAACAGGAATTTCTCTGTGTCCAACAGATACACAGCCAACTCCAAACCTCAATCTTATGAGCTAAGATTCAAGCACACAAATAGAAAGCTGTAGGCGAGTCCTTACAATATGGTTTCACAACAGTGTGTGTTTAATCATTATCAGAATACAAGTTTTCTGCCAAAGACCATTTTTGGCTTGTCACAGAAGCGCAAGCATGAGTGTACACACACACACGCGTGCGCACACACACACAGAAATAGCTCTTCGAGCCAAAAAAGTTATCTAACATCAATTTTGGCAAAATTCTCACATGAACAAAACATCCTTACCAGATGAACAGACAGGATAAAGGAGCTCAAATTTAATGAATAATCTACAAACACATCCTGAATATTACCATTAACAGCATATTCAGTTGATACAAATTCTTGCCAAACAGAGAGATCAGGAATGAGCCTCAAATTTGCATGACAAGAAGTGAGTAAACAGATGAGATATCCCTGAATGTAAAAGACATGATAAAGAAGTAAAGGTAGAAGAATAGGAAGTAGAACAGCATGAGGTAGAAAAGTATGACACATAAGACTGTTCCAAGAACAGATTATCATCTGGAAGAGCTGTTAAGAGTCATATAAAAATTAAATCGCAAGTCAGAACATTCTTTACATTTCTCCATGACAAGCTATCAGTCCATAGCCAATTACAGTCATGCCTCTGTTACCAAAGCCTCTGACAAAGCAGCTCCTATTTACAAAGTCTTTTCATGCCAGCCTAGCCCCACCCCCATCTTCCCTCTAGGTGGAACGTGTTCTCTTTGGTAGAGAGGATGATGAAGGACAGGTGGACAAACAAATTTTCAGTGTCAGGTTGTAGCAGTGTGCATGCAGTAATCAATGCAATAAACCCAGAGCTGAGAAAGAATGGGATTCTGCTCTAGCTAATCCTAATGTACCAGCTGCATGTACCTGCCTACAACAAGCAAGTTAAAAAACATCTGCCTCCAGAATCACTTACTGAGCATGTGTGAACCACACAGTGGAAAGAAAGGGGGAGACCAGCTTGCTGCTTCAGGTCCTCCCTGCCATGTTAAAGTATTATTGTTAGTTATTACTTAAGGCTGAAATCTCACCATGTGCGGAAGTCTAAATTTCTTTCTTTTTCTAAATTACTGTTTGTTCATGTATATAGCTCTTGCTTGTTATTAGTTCATTTTTTATAATCAATGGTCCCCCCCCTTTCTTGTACAATATATTTCTCTTTAACATTTTGTTCTACTGCATTTTTTGTTCTTCTGTTTCTTTTCTTTCTTGTAAATATTTTAAATGAATAAAAAGAAATAAAAAAAGAAAAGAAAAGCACACATCTGTACATTTAATCACCAAACCAGAAATAATTACAAAAAGTGGAGGCTGGTGAAAGCAAAAGTTATTTCATGGATTCATCTTGGAAAAAGCCTTCAACTGGTCTCAAGAAGATTCAAAATGTTTTTATTTATTGTAATGCTTACCAGACGTAGTTTTTCACTTCATATTGCACATATGTGCATACTGTTAATTCTAAAATGAAACATTTGCTGAAACATATTGAACTGCTCTTCTTTTTTTGTGGTATAGCAACCTATCACTATTCTTTCCTTGTTGTTCTGTGCCTGGTACTAAACTTAAAGTAGTAATGCCCAGGAACACATCTACTTTGTTGACTGAAGTATACCTGTACTTTCCCTGAGTCACACTTTCAGCCTCTTATGTTTAGATCACTATAAAGGTAAGATATCCACAAATTCTCAAGCCATGAATATTACAAGCCATTACTGTGCTTTGCTACCAGACTTCATATGTCACTGTGCAAAAGGTCTAGGACAAGGGTGAATTCCTGTAGTTAAATCTAGGGCCTTATCTTCTGCCACTGGGACTATCTGGAGCTATACAGACTGCCTAGAAATACCAAGGAAACAGGATTAACAAAAAGCACAAGGGTGGCTATATATCCACTTCTGGCTTTGAAAAGCTGGTATTGTTGAACAGTGCAGGGAGACATGTAACCTATTTAAAAGGTGAGCTAATGCTCCCAAAGCTTACCAGAAAAGGGACAGTCCAGGAAATATGGATAGGTCAAAGGTCAAAAAAACAGCCCCGGAGAGCCACTTGCAGCCCAAAAGCCACACTTGGGCCACCTGTGGTCTGCTATAGAATGAAAGCTATCTATGTGCCATGTTTGGTCCTACCGTTAGGCAGACTGGCAACTGCCTCAGGTAGTAGTTTTTGTCTGTCATGACAGGGCTGCACATTGTTGATTTTATTTGATATTTCTGTATTTTTACTGCTTTGGAAGCACCTAGAGACTCTCTGCCTCACGCATCAAAATAAGTGAAGTCCTAAAGCAGCTCCGGCATACACTATGCTAAGCTCATTAGAATTCTAATTCACATCTACAAATCATAGGGACCCATCACTGGTGTACACTACAGTGACTCAGTGCAAACATAATACCAACCCTTGGTTAAAGAAGTTTGCATGATATCCAAATCAAGAAGCCATAGTTAGAAACCACCACACTCAGATGGCAATGTTTATTCAATTTATCTGTTCTCATTGATTTCATTTGTGTGCTGTCTTTCTCCCAGAGTGAGATTAAGAATGGCTCCTAAACTGTAGACAATTAGAAATCACCACAACAAACAGTATAAATCATTTCAAAGTCATACAAAATTTAAAACAATAAAACATACATTCCAGTTAAAAAGCCATCATGCTCACACATGAAAAGCTTGCTTAAGCAAAAGTTCTTAGCAAGCCAGTGAAAGGAGAGCTAGAAAGGATCAGCCGAGCTTCCCACGGAAAGAACTCTACAGGATGGGGAGCAGCTACTGAAAAGGCTCTCTCCTAGACTCTTAGCAAGAGAGCTTGTGATAGTGGCAAAATTGAAACAAATGGCTCTCCTGTAGATTTTGAAACTCTGACAGGTTCATATGGGGAGATATGATCTTTCAGGCAGTTTGGGCCTAAGTCATATAGTGCTTTGTATGTCATGACCAGCACTTTGAAATGTGTCTGAAAATTACATGAAAAAACAAGCAAATTGTTCTATGACCAATGGTTGCCTATACATTTGGAAGCTCAGACTATACTGTGGTATGGAATCTGAATTCTACCACTGGCACTGCAGCAATATGCTTGTACATATTAAATACAGATTACACCAATATACTTGGATGATTTAAACATCCTGCAGCTCATCAGTAATCACCTTACTAATTAAAATGAAATGCATGCTGATAAATTAACCAACAAAGCAATGAATAGCTATTTATGAAGTATCCACATGCAAACAGAAAAAAATTCATTATTCACCAAGGCACAAGGAACAAGGCAATGTTATCCTTTTGTCCACCTGGTGAGGTTATCACCCCAATCCTTTTCCTCTTCTCCTTTGTGTGTGTGACTCCAGAAGCATATCACTGAATCCACCCCCGCCTTGAAGGACTGAGGACAAGAAGTTACAATTACAAATAATAATTACACTAGAAATATAGCATGCTTCTTTTAAGTCTGTATACTGGCACCTTCTGCACTGCAATCTTTTTACTATGTTGAGAAGTTCCACTGAGTTCAGACTAACTGAATTGCTGAAAAATATTTTTAGGACTCCACAGTTAGAAGTAATTCCACCAATCATTCAAATGGAGAAGAGCGTAGCACAAGTCCAACTAGTGTTGTGTCTAATTTGATGTGACTGGACTCAAGTCAAATGGAGGTTCAGCTGCTGATATGCTCAGAGGTAACAGTCCAAAGCTACAAAATGCATATAGTAGGAATATGGAATGTGAGATCTCATTACAAATGGGTAGACTCCACCAAGGAAGCCACAGTCCTGAATGTGCAAGACTGTAGCAGAGCTGTTAATAACAGGGTGTCTTGGAGGCTCTCATTCATAAGTCACCTTAAGCTGAAGTCAACCTGATGGTAATTACAAAATTTAGGACAGCTGGTTTTGGACAGAATCATGATTTGGCATATAACACCAACTACAAATTCACACATTCTCCCCCAGTCTTAGAATTTCGTGACTGCTGTTATATTAAATAGCTGAAAGAATAGTGAATATTGACCACTCACCTTTGTCTTTATCATCATACTGTGTATGAAAAAATTATTCAGATCTCTCAGAGAATAAAAGTGGATCTATTATAATAAAAGGACATAACATTATTGAAAATGGAGGTCTTATTTGAAATTGTTTTCTAGCATTCTAGTAAGCTGAGCACATCATAGTTGTTTACACAGTGTTAGTCAAAATGGTGCAGAACTTTTTGATTGCATATTCTGTTAAGTTAACTACCCTGGTTCTTTATAATGCTTGAGATAAACTTTCTGCTATGTTTGCTAAAAGGTAATCTATCACCTTGATTCTCAATCTCTGGTCCACTGTTGTTTTGGACTTTAGCTCCCACAATCTCTGACTACTGTCAAGTTGACTGGGGCTTCTGGGAGGTGAAGTGGAAAACACCTGCTGTTGTGTGCCTTCAAGTCATTTCTGACTTATAGCAACCCTATTGCAGGGTTTTCTGTGAGCTGAGAGTATGTGACATACCCAAGGTCACCCAGTGGGATTTGATGGCTGAGCAAGGGAATCGAACCCTAGTCTCTAGGGTCATAGTGCAATGCTCAAACTGCTACACCATGCTGGTTCTCCCATCATGCTGCTTCTCAACCCTTGGAACACGAATATTTGGGAACCGCTGATCTATCATATTAAATGCAGTAAGATCCTGCCAAAATTAAATACCTAAGCAGGACTATCTTTTATTGGAACACTGCTATCTTTCTGATACTACTACACTGAATTATGGGCTCGTTAGAGTAATGCAGAAGAATTAAAAACATGAATACGCCATTTTTTCTCCCTATAATGCTTCTGACACAACCCGACAGTCTCTGTATACTTTTAGAAAGAAGATATAACTAAGCATGCATTTGTTGTTTGTTGTTGCTGTGTACCTCCATGATGTTTCTGACTTATGGCAATCCTAAGGCGAACCTGTCATGGGGTTCCTTGGCAAGATTTGTTCATTTGCCTTCCTCTACTCTGAGGCCTAGACTGTGGCTTGCCCAAGGTTAAGCATATATAGCTGAAATAATCTTTCTCTTCCTGCCTCCTTTTCTTTCCCCTTCCTCTGAAATCTCTCTTATGCCTATTTACCCTACTGATTTCTGGCTCCTGGGGCAGAAGATTTTTATTCTCTGCAAACCACCATGTGTATCACTAGTGGAGTAAGTAGCAAATCACCAAATAAATGGTTATGATTAAGGTCAGGGAAACACAACCACAATTAAAGAGTTGCAACACTGAATAAATGCTCTTGGTAATTCACTTATCTTCTTTAAATAAATGCTGTGCATGCTTATATTCACTAAACTTAAGGACACCCAGTATGTTCAAAGAATTAAGTGGAAAAGCTTTTCCTAGACTGTTCCATTTCAAACTGCAGGTGTTTGTGCAAGTAATATACTTCCTAACACACCTTCCCCACATAGATAAACACGTAGAATATCAAGAAGAATGATCTATAAAATGCTACATTTCTAGGTGCAGTAAGTATCTCTACCCCATCACCTCATGAGCCAATATCTTTAGTGAAATCTCGCTCCCACATGTGCAGTCTGGCACAGTCCAAAATGAACTTCTCTATTTGACTTTCCTGAAGGTATAAAAATGACAGAGACAAGGAATCATAAAACTCCTTTGTCCTTGGTGGAGGACCAATTACAGCAGTTTTCCAAATCATCTTGAATGTTAGCAATTTTGACATACTATGTTATGATTAATGATTCTACTTTAAAAAATGCCAACACTCAAATATCTGACTTATCCTGCTGCAGCCAGAAAAGTTGTCATTCATGTCAGCTTTATAAAACTGATGGACTTTAACTGCACAGAAGCAGAGGGGGTCAATCTCACCTTCCCTGCGAAGGAGCAGAAACTTAGATATAACGCGTAGGTTCAATTCTCTCCTCAGTGACAAGTGATAGCTATGAGGCAGCACTGCTAAGCCTCAAGCCACTTCTGAAACATCACCCTCAATTTGGAAATAAAATAAAAACAAAATAAAAACAAGCTGTTGCTGAGACAAAAATCCCAGGCTGGATGTATGATTTTCTTTCTTTGTACACTGAACTTTATATAATTTTCCTGCACACCAGGAGAAGATGAGCTGGAATACACAGTGAGGTTAATATGATCATTCCAAAATGGTTACAGTCAACCCTAGACATTCACTAGTGGCAAGGGACACAGGACCCCTGCAAAAGTGGGAAAAACACAAACACGATGTATGTGTGGGTGTGTGCACACGTACACACGCGCACCTATGGGAAAGAAGAGAAGGCATGGAGAGGAAAATGGGTACCCAGGGCCCGTACCAGTTCAGGGCAAGGACTGGGGAAAGAGGTGGCCCAGCATGGTGGCTCTATACTTCCTCTTTCTTGCCCATCTCCATCCTTGGGTGTTGGGGGGGCATGGGGAAAGGACTAGTGGTGCTGAGAATCTGGGCTGCAAGTCATCCTTAGCTAACCAGGCAGTGGCTGGTGGAAAAGGAGGACCACCAGTGGCAGGTTTTTAAAAGGCTGTACAGCCTGATTGTAGCCCTCTAGATGGACGGTTCCCCCAGAAAAGAAGCACTTAAGTTGGGAGGCACAGACTGGAGAAACCTGCAATCAAATCTATGAAAGTGAAACCTGACTGACTGTATTTGCATTGTATAAATACTGCTGCTGACAAATGGAACCAGAACTATCTCTACTGCAGTGGTGAAGGAACTCCAGACCATGGGCTACATATGATCTCCGGCCTCTTTGTCAGATCATGGAACTGCAAAGATCATCCAGTCCGACTCCTTTCTCATGCAGGAATACATAAATAAAACACCCAAGAGATGGAGCATGCAAATTCTGCTTTAAAAACTTCCAAAATAGAGTCCACTCCTCCCAAGGCAATCCATTCCACTGTCAAACAGCTCTTACAGTCAAGAAGTTCTCCCTATTATTTAGGTGGAATCTCTTTTCTTGTAATTTGGATCCATTAATTTCACGTACTAGTCCCTAGAGCAGCAGAAAATAAGCTTGCTTCATCCTCTATATGAAACCTTTTCATGTATCTAAAGATGGCTATCATATTACCTCTCAGTTTTCTCTTCTACAAGCTAAACATACTAAGGTCCCTAAATTGTTCATCACAGTGCTTATTTTCCAAATCTTTTACTACCTTGATTTTCCTCCTCTGGATATACTCCAGCTTGTCAATATCCTTCCTGAACTGTAGCTCCAGAACTGGATGAAGTATTCTAAGTGAGGTTTGATGAATGCAAAATTGAGTGTACTCCTACTACCCTTGATCTGGACACAATACTCTCATTGATGCAGCCTAGAACTCCATGTCTTTTTGCTGCCAAATCACACTATTGACTCATGTTTTAGCCAACGGTTTGCTAAGACCCTTAGACCCTTTTCACTCACCCTGCTTTCAAGCCATGTGCCACCCATCCTATATTTGTGCAATTCATTTTTCCTGCCTAGACGCAGTACCTTGTATTAATCCCTGTTGAAATTCAGTTTGTCAGTTTTAGTCCAGTTCTTCAATGTGGCAAGGTCAGAATTCTCCACCCCAATCTGTTGTCATCTGCAAGTCTGATAAGCATGCCTTCTATCACATCACCCAAGTCTTTTATAAAGACACTGAACATCAGGCCCAGGACAGAACCCTTGAACACCTTAGTAGTAACTTCTCCCCAGGATAAAGAGTAATCATTGGTGGGAACTCTTTGGGTTTGGTCCATCAGTATCTTTCTTGAACCCAGAACTGGACACAATATTCTACATGAGGTCCTACAAAAGCAGAATAGAGCGGTACTGTTATTATCCTTGATTTGGACAGTATACCTCATTAACCAGCTATAAATCCATTTTGGACAGTATACCTCATTAACCAGCTATAAATCCACTTAACAACAGCACTGTCTAGCCCAAGTTCTCCCAGCTTATCTACGTGAGACGCTCTGTCTAAAGCCTTACGTGAAATAAAGACATACTACAACATCTGAAGCAGTTTCCTAATCTACCAAGCTTGTAACTCTATCTAGGGAAAAAAAGAAATGAGATTAGAAACCTAGCATTCCTTTCTAAGTACTGCAAACCGTCCACTTAGTGATCTGTTCTAAAAACCTTTCCAGGTATAGCTATCAAGATGAATGAATGTTACCTGAATGCTACCCGGAGATGCAGGTAACATTCACCCTCCTCCAGTCTGCTGTGATCTCTCCTTTTCTCCAAAAATTCTTAAAGATGATCCACAGTGGCTCTGAGATTACATCTGCAAGTTCCTTCAGCAGACCTGGAAGCAGTTATACCCCTCATTGTGTGTGTGCACCTTCAAGTTGCTTATCACCTTATGGTAACCCCATGGATTTCATGGGTTTTCTTTAAGGGCAAGAAATACTCAGAAGTGGTTTTGCCTGTTCCTTCCTCTTAAATACACTCCACAGCACCTGAAAAACTGTGACTTGCTCAAGGTCACTAAGTGATTTTCCACAGCTGAGCAGAGATTCAAACCCTGGTTTCCAGAGCTGTAGTTCAACACACAAACTGCTATACCATGCTGGATCATCCTACTGAGTAAGTTTCCCTATCTTGGAGGACAGGGGAAGAGAGAGCTCTTGTTACAGGCACAATCCATCTGCCATCTCCTATGCAGGCTATTCATATGAATATGCTTTCAGCAGAATATCACAGAGCACATGGGGATCACGCAGTCCCTTGATGCTGCTGGACTACAATTCCAACCATTCCATCTCATTGCTAGGGCTAATGGGTGTTGCAGTCCAACAATTTCTAGAAGGCTACAATTCCACCATACCTGTTTTAGAGACTAATGCAATTAATTTTTAAAAAAAGGATCACACATATACAGCGAATACTACCTGCTCTATATGGATCTGTGTAAGTACATGTCTTTTTTGAAATACACACTGTACTGATTTAGCCTCAGAAAGAAAATGGGCTAAAATAGTGTTAAAAGAGATCTATGCTTACTGCCTCCCCAATTCCATTTGGAATGGTTTGTCTACCAACACAAGAAGATGAAGTGTTATTGTTATAGCTGTAGATCAGAATTAGCAACCAAACAAGGTTCCTTGGCCTCTCTGGTTTTCAATTTATTCTCATTCCATCTGCACTGTATGTACAGTCCACTCCTAACATCAAACAGCATCATGCTTACTCTGGTGGAGCAGAAAGACATTTACCTCTCCAGTGGAAAGGAAGAAAAAGCACAATTTCTCCTATCATCATGCAGTTACTATTAACATAAAACAAGTAAACACAGTAAGGTGGTGCTGGGGGACTCTTGTTTGACCTCCTACCCTCTAGCCTGCAGGGTCCCTCAGGGTTCAGTCTTGTCCCCCATGCTATTTAACATCTACATGAAACCACTCGGAGAGGTTGTCCAGAGTTTCAGGGTTCAGTGTCATCAGTATGAGGATGACACCCAACTTTATTTGTCCTTTCCACCACAAGCCGAGGAAGCTGTCTTGGTCCTAAACCAGTGCTTGTCATCAGTAATGGACTGGATGAGGGCAAACAAATTGAAACTTAATCCAGACAAGATAGAGGTGCTCCTGGTCAGCAGAAAGGAAGATAACAGAACAGGGATTCAGCCTGGGTTAGATGGGGTCACACTCCCTCTAAAGACACAGGTTTGCAGCTTGAGAGTGTTCCTGGATTCTGAGCCTGGAAGCCCAGGTCTCAGCAGTAGCCAGGAGTGCATTTGCACAATTAAAGCTTGTGTGCCAGCTGCACCCATTCCTTGAGATGTCAAACCTGGCCATGGTGACACATGCCTTGGTTACATCCCGGCTGGATTACTATAACACGATCTACGTGGGGCTGCCTTTGAAGAGTGCTTGGAAACTTCAGCTGGGTCCAAAGAGCTGCAGCCAGGTTGTTAACTGGAGCTGGTTACAGAGAGTATACAACACCCCTGCTGCAACAGCTCCACTGGCTGCCGATCTGTTTCTGGGCATAATTCAAAGTGCTGGTGATGACCTTTAAAGCCCTACATGGCTCAGGTCCAAGTTATTTGAAGAACTGTATCCTCCCTATGAACCAGCCCAGGTGTTGAGATCTGCAGGAGAGGCCCTTCTCTCAGTCCCATCACCCTCACAGATGCATTTGGTGGGAACACGGGAGAGGGTCTTCTCCCTGGCTGCTCCCAGGCTCCGGAACTCCCTGCCCAAAGAGGTTAGACTGGCACCCCCCTGCTTACCTTCAGGAAACAGTTAAAAACATTCCTCTTCCAGCCGGCATTTTATATCTAATTTCTATCAGTGCTGGTCCTTTCATTGTTATTTAATTTATATTTTAATGCTATTTTTATATGTATTTTAACATGTTTTAATTATTATTGTAGTTCAATTTTTGTTTTAACTTTTGTATATGACAGTTTTTAATTATTTTTTTAATGGTTGTAAGCTGCTTTGAGTCCTCTCGGGGAGAAAAGCAGGATAAAAATAAAGATAATAATAATAACTAAATTCAACTTGTTTTCTAATTGAAGGAAAAACCTATGAGCAATCCTACTTTGGGAGCTTGTAGGCAGGATCCTAAACACTGTAATGGCAGCAGATACTATCTGATCTTGGATGCCAAAGCAGGGCCAGCACTGGTTAGTACTTGTATGAGAGACCACCAATGAATACTAGATGTTATGGGCTGTACTTCAGAGGAAGGAACTGGCAGAACCACCTTTCAGCATTCCTTGCCTAGGAAAATTCTATGAAATTCATGGGGTTAACGTAAGTTGTCAGGCAACTTAAAGGCACATATGTACATACAAATAGGCAGGATCACAGGTGCTTCCAGACAAGGCTTTTTACTGTGCAACTGCCCTGCCTCAGACATGGAAGTTCATGAGGTGGACCAGATGCCATCATTTTCTAGGGTACTCCCTTATTCAGAGAGCTAGAATGGTGTAGTGGCTTGAGCACTGGACTGTGACCCTGGAGTCTAGGTTTCAATTACTCACTTGGCGATGGAAACCCACTGGATGACCTTCGGTGCATCACACACTCTCAGGCCCAGAAAACTGTGATAGGGTCACCTTAAATCAGAAATGACTTGGAAGCACACAACACCAACACCACCAGAGACGCAGAAGCTTTGAACCTCTAGATGTTTGCAACTTCAAACCCCAGAACCCACAGCCAGCATCACTAATGGTAAAGGAAAGTGCAAGCTAAGATTCCAAGCATCTAGAGGTTCCCCACCCCTAAGGTGCATTTTATTAGTTCACATTCTACTTGGGATACACTTCACATTAACTAAAAATACCACAGAGATCTGAGATACATTTTTTACTCTCCAGTGACCTGAAGCTGCATGACTTTTCATACCAGTGGAGAGTAAAAATGCATCTCAGATCTCTGTATCTCTTTATGAAGTGTAGCTCCTAGAGCAAATCAACCCTGAACTCTGTCTACAGCCAAAATGACTAAACTGAGGCTATCATATTTAGGACATATCATAAGACAACATGCTGTTCTTGTTGCTGTTGTGTGCCTTTAAATCATTTCTGACCTATGGCTGCCCTAAGATGAACCCATCATGCGGGGGTTTTTTGCCAGAAATTGTTCAGAGTGGGTTTGTCCGCACTTTCCTCTGAGGCTGAGAGAGTGTAATGTTCCTGTCTGACCAGGATTTGAACACTGGTCTCCTGGAGTCCTAGTCCAACATTCAAACTGTTATACTATGCTGTCTCTCCACCCTGCAACTGACTCAAAATGCAGTCAGTAAGGCCCAGTGTTCTGCACACCCCAAAAGTGGATAGCTTTGGTGGCTCTGACCATTTTGATTCCATTATAGTATCTCTGGGCCCTCCACACAGAGGCCAGGATCCAGCAAATGGCAAATAAGAATAACAACTCATCATGGCAGCCCCTACAGCAATGTTGCCAATGCAAGCAACTCTGCTAGCAGTTTTTCATTTCTACTGGTAGTAGGTCTTTGGCCATGCTAACAAGTCCTGAATGAGGCCAAGCTATCCCCAAACACTCTACAATACAACAAAGACAGCTCACAACAGTGTATAGGTGTTGGGAAAATCCATATCCTGCCCCAAACATAGTAAGAATTGCAGCTAAGCTCACAGGAAAGAGCAAAAAATGCAAGGGTGGGGGGAATGCCATCATCATCACCTCTGCAATTCAGTTAAGTCCAATTACTTTGACCAGATAAGCCCTACATTCACTGTAAACTGCATGTAACACTAGTGCCATTTCCACACTACACTGTTATCTTTCAACACGCTATGGAATCCTGGGGTTTGCAGTTTAGGAAGAGGTATTTAGAATTCTCATCCAGAGAGCTCTTTGGCCTCAGTAAACTACAAATCCCAGAATGAAAGTGGAATAATAGCACTGTAACAGTGTAGTGCACAAATGGCCTTAGACTGCTCACAAACCAAACAGAAGGAAGCACAGACTCAAATTAGAGGTTGATTTGCATAATCACAATTCAGTTTTCAAGGTAATAACCATGCCACTTTGCTCATGCCAGGGAATACCAGCCTAACCACATGCATACCATTCCAGACCCTCTTGGGTCATATCAACTTTGCAACCATTTCTAGGATGAAAACAATGAGTCAAGAGCATGTAAACTCTTTTAATAGCCTGTTCTCTTTTAGCAATAGTTGCAAAGCAGTTTGTAGTAAATGGAGAGTTTGGAAGAAAGCCAATTTTCTAGTTTAAAAAAAGTCTCCATCACTTGAAGGCAATTATTGACTGTCACAGGTTACTGTGTACATGGTTTTAAGCAAGCTTGTGACACACACACACAGGTAAGGTCCCTTCTTAAAACTGAACTTGCCTCCTGTTCTTTTAGAAGTTTTTAGACATACTAAAACTAAAGCAACACAGCTTTCCCTCTCACTCTTAGAAAAATCCTTCATGTACTTAACATTTTTCCCATGTTGGATTGTTAAAGCATATGATGGGGATCAGTAAAACACAAAGACATATATAAAGAAGTTGGAAACCTGAATACTGGGTCATGCTACTTCTCTATGGAACAATCTGTGAAAAACATCCAGCTACTCTTGACATAACTGCTTGCCTCGAGGACAAGTCAAGAGCCTTCAACCTTGCCTGAGGTTGTCTTCTTTCAATAACTGCAACCTCCAAAGTAAACAAACTAAAAGCTCAAGTGAGTTCAAGGGCTGTTATTGGCTTTGCAACACCTTCGCTCTCTGCAAGTAAAACAGATACAAAGGCACAAGTTCAGCCATAACCTCATACCACTTAGCAAATGCTTTACAATGCAGAACCTAACATATTCAAATGGCAATTCTGAAAGCGGTCAAAGCAACAAGAGAAAGCATGAAACGATGACAAGAGCTTACAAAATTATCAGTCAGAGATCTCTTCAAGAAACAAACACAGGAATATGCCTTATGTCAATAGACTGGTCCATCTAGCTTAGTACTTTCTATACCAGCATCCCCTAAACCGGCACCCTTCAGAAGCACCTGACTAAAACTCCCTTAATCTTGGAAGTCACAAGGTTGGGGAATCTGCACTACATTGACTAACAATGGCTATCCAGTATTTGAGAAGTCTTTACAAGACCTATCTGGAGATGTCCAAAGACTGACCTTCTGCATTCAAAGCATGTGCTCTCCGCTCAACTATGTGAAGACCTCTTTCACAGCTATCTGCAGATCTCAATCCCATCTTCCAAGCACATCATGAAAAACTGAAGCTCCTGGAGACCCAGGCCCTGCCACATTTGGTAATGACACCCATGAAACATAGAATCATAGAATCAGAAGACACCACAAGGGTCATGGAGTCAAACCCCCTGTCATGCAGGAATACACCACAAAGCATTTCCAACATCCAATCTCTGTTTATAAACCTTCAAAAGTGGAGATTCCATCACATTCTGAGGCAGCATTTTCCACTGTGGAACTGCTCTTATCTTCAGGAAGTTCTTCCCAATGTTTGGGTGGAATCTCTTTTCCTGAAGTTTGAAGCCATTGCTCCATGTCCTAGTCTCTGGAGCAGAAGAAAATAGGCTTGCTCCATCCTTCACATCACATCTCTTCAAATCTTTAAACATAGCTATCTTGTCGCCTTTTACCCTTCTCTTCTCCAGGCTAAACATACCCAGTTCCCTAAGCCCCTCCTCACATGGCATGAAGCATTTTTCTCGCTTTCATCCCTTTGGATCTGTAAGTCCTCTTTCACCTCTATTATGCATCCACTGTTGTATTTTGCAGTTTCAAAAGAACTACCTGCTCTCTCAAATATGTGGAAGAACCCTAAGCATAGTTACTCAAACATAGGTGCACACAGACCTGTATCCTTTTTTCTGCTACTTCTGAACTGAATACTTATGTGCAAATCTGCTCAGGCATGTTCTTGGATCTATTTCCAAGATTCAAATGTGGCCACCCTGACAAGAGGCTGATTTGAACACTTTTTGCTTCTTTCTTTCTTTCCCCCCAGCAAAGAGCAGATTACTTTCAACAATGAATATATCTGACATATTATGGAAGCATATCTGGATTTACTTATCAGATATTTATGCCATCCAAAATCTATTGCTCTTATACAAAATGATTTGAAAAAAATGTAAGTTCCCAGTCTACTTAAAGGTATCATACTTATTCACAGCCCAGTTACAGTTAAGTATGAATTCCTCTATATTGCACACATCTGTTTGTATCAAAGATATCTTCCATAATTTGTTTAAGCACAAATTAATGGGAGTACACTGGAGTAACTACTGCAAATTTAAGATAAAGCTTTTTAAAATGCAACTGTCATGAATATAGAGCTCATTTTTGTCAAGTGACTCTGTTTTGCTATCAGTATATTTTTGAATCTCTCTCCTTACCTTAACTCTTAGTAATTACTAACTCTCACGGTAAATGCTACTGATTGTCCTGTGTAACTCTGGAAGGGCTGCTTTGGCAAACAGGCCAAAGTTCTACATGAACGGTTACAAACAAGCATTAGAAATGGCAGCACAGAAAAACCAGTACATTAATATTTCATATCCCAGGAAATTGCATTTTGGTGGTCAAGGTCAGCCAGAAAGGTTTATATGCTGGATAGACGATGGCTTCCCTCAGTTTCATCAGATCTTAATGGCAATTTAGGGTACTTGTTTCAGCAGAGACAACAGCAATCTCACATGTACCGTCATGACAACTGAGCCCGATCAAGACTGGTAGGGTGTGCCTGGGCCCATCTATGGGCTCAAGACCCCCTTGCGAGCAATTCTTACTTACTTCAGTTGACTGACTGATGAATCACGTATGGATATTATCTCTGATTTCAGTTTGTGGACATTTATTTTTAATTTCACCTTACACCAAGAACTCCCCCACATACACAGTGAATCTGTGTTTTCACAACACACACACACTCAATCTGAGGAAGCAGATTCTAGTTTAGGCTCACATAAAGGACTCCATTTTCAACCCTTTTTTACTCTTAAATCTATGTATAATAGCTTTACCCTTCAAATACAGGTGTAGATATACATGCTCTACAGTGTGATCCTATCCACGTTTTACTCAGAAATATAAGCCATTAAATTCAACTGGACATAATTCCCAAATAAGTGTTCAGACTTACTATTAAACCAAAGACTGCTAGCACAATACCTGCAACATCACTGCAAAGAGAAATATTTCTGATGCACTCATTATAAATAGGTGGCCTGCTGCTGCCTACTCTGACAATGTGACATTACCAGAAGCCCTGTCCAGCACACATTTATCACTTCCTTAAGCGCTTGATTTCTCAAGTATAAACCTAATACAAAAAACCCTAATACAAAATAACTCAAAGTGTTAAAAGGCAGCTCCCTCTTTGGGCTCCAGTTCTAAAATTAGCAGGTGTTTTTAACATAACATGGAAAAAAGAAGGGCAGCCAAAATGCAAGAGGGCAGAAAAGGGATACTGGGATGATCAAGGAGGCTGGAGCAGGCCCTTAAAGTGGGGTTGGACATAGTGTAGCCTTTCAAACGCTGTTGGGCTTTCATTTCCCTCAGGCCTAGCCATAGTAGTGAATGGGGAAGAATGCTGAGATTCGTAGTCCAGCAATATGTGAAGGAGTGTGCTTTGGTCATCCCTGCTTCAAAGCTATAACTCTTCAGGGTTGGGGGAAAAAACGGCAAGAAAGAAGGACCATGTACCTACAGAGTAGAGAACAAAGATAGGAATTTTCCTTCTTCCTTTCATAACACTAGAAACCAGGATCATCTACTCAAGCTGAATGGTGGGAGATGCAACATAGATGAAAGGAAAGTATTTATTCACTTAGTGCTCTACAGAATTACGGAATTCCACAAGATGTCCTGATGCCCAAAGGGATTACAGCAATTCACAGTACTCCTCTTGATAGCCATTTATGATCTCTGGTATCAGAGGCAATGCATCTCTCAGTATTAGATGCTGAAGGATACAAGCAGGGGGGTGCTGATAACCTCATTATCCTGTTTGTGGACTGCCCAGAGACATGTGGTTGGCCACAGAAAAGAATACTGGACCAGATAGGCCTCTCTTGTTTAAGCAATGCAGTGTTTCTTTTGCTCTCTCTTTTTTTTAAAAGCCAGCAGTATACTGGGCCAAAGGTCCCAGAATTTATTGCAACACAAGCTAAACTCTGTCCCACATGTTCCAAGCTACAGTATGATCTATGTACATAACATGTAACTCTTGTTGGATAGCTGCACAGCTGCTATAGAGAATAAAGAACATAACTGAAACCTAGCCAGATAAAAATACCATGAGACAGGCTTCCAACCAAACCTGTTTTGTTCTCCTGCTTGGAGCATCAAAAATTAACAGGACAGTACTATTCAGACTTACCTGGGAGTGAGCTTCACTGGATACTGTGGAACTTCTTAGTAAGCATGACACAAAATCTGTTAGCTCTTACTGAATCAATGGCAACTTGCTAAGTCAGAACTTACTTCAGTCCACGAATTCACTAGCTCTATTCTAGTTGAGACTGGCAACTGGATTGAGCTGACACTAAGAACTGCCTTGTAAATCCCCATTTTTACAGAAGAAATGTTTGATGCATGAGACACCATGCCAGAATTAAAAAAAAACAAAAAACCTAACAATGGGCAATCTTACCCCATTTGATACCTCTCATCTGACCACCAAGCAAAATGCTACAATCTTTAGCAAGCTTAGGTAAAAAAAACAAAGTCAGTGGGACTTGTGTCTAAATAAGTATAACTGGGAAGCTAAAACACAATTGCCACAAAGTATTGCCATAGCTGGGTGTGTGTGTGCTTTCTTCTTTTTTCCAATGTGCAAACCAGAAGGGAAATCAAAGGCTTACCTGAGAGTAAGCCTCGCAGATTTATTCCACCAATACATGACTTTTCCAACTACCTAATTATGTTTCCAGCGTTTTTTTTTTTGTCTTCTTAAAATGCAGAGATACTCTGCATTTTAGACTCTTAAGATTTTTTTTTTCAGAGCTTATTCCGTTTTGCAAACACACATACAACCTCTCTTTCCCGTATTACCCTTCGGGTCCCTATCCAACTTACCCACAACGCAAACGAATCAGTGGCACCCCAATCCTACCCGGATTACCCACAAACTAAAGCCAATGCACAGGGCAGTCCCAGGTAGGGATGGGGTGAAATGAAAGCGCTCCCCTCTTCCCAGAGGGTCTTGGCCAGGAAGGGCTTTGCCTTCCCCGCCAGGTCGAAGCGGACGACCAGCGCCAAGGCCGGAAAAGGCCCGAGCAAAATGCGAAGACGCAAATCCAAAGAGAAGACACGCAGGGAGAGCAGCCACCCGCCTCTTTTACTTTACTACGCGGAAAGGACGCTTCGGAACCCGTTCCTCCCCTCATCCATCAGCCCCACCGCCTCCCAGCCCGGGGAAGACTGCGCAGCGACGGGCTCAGAAAGAGGGAAAAGGGGCTGGGAAGGGGAGAAGGGAAAGCGCTGCTCGGCTATTGCTGTCGCCGCCGCCTCTTCAACGAAGGACATTTTAGCAAGAGCTCGAGCTCACCGCGGCGGCGGCGGCTGTGGCGGCCCAACCCCGGCGGCCCCCGGAAAATGGCTGCCGCTGGAGCTGAGCCCTTTTTGGCAAAGCGGCTGCAGCGGCAAAGCGCGCCACTGCCGCCTCAACCCCCGCCGGCTCGGATTCCTTGTATTTTTTTAAATTTTATTTACTGTGATAAGGAGATGGGGGGAAAGGGGAGCGCGGCGCCGGCAAACGGCTACCCCGGCCGCGGGGAAGACGAGGAGGATGGGGCGACGGCGGGCTCGGTCCCCCCTCTCCTGATCGTTACCTTTGAATTTGAGCTCGTGCTGCGGTTCCAGCGTCAGGACCTGCTCGGCTTTCGCCATGTTTCTCCGGCGGCTCTGGCTCCTCCTCGGCGGCGGCGGCGGCGGCGGCGGGCGGGCGGAAGAGGGAGCGTAGAATCAAAAATACAGGATGTCTTTATTATTGTCAGTAATAATAGGCAACGATTCCCTCACACGCGCGCAAGGGAGCGCGCGCCGCGGACGCCTTTCAGGACGCCGCCGTCTCTGAGGGGAAGCCTGGCCAACACCTGAAGCCGACGACGGAGAGGGGAGAGAGAGAGGGGCGGGGGCTCGGCGTCGAGGGCGCCAGAAAGGTGCGGCGGGAGTCGGCAGTGCGCACCGGAGTCTCTGGCACAGCCGGGCGGAGCGGGGTGGCGGCGGCGGCGGCGGGGGGGCGGATAAGCCGGGCGCGCGCCCAGGGACGCACCGCCGCGCTCGCTGACGCGGCCCACCCGCGCAAGGAGGCGGGGAGGACGATGCCGCAAGGAGACGGGGAGGCAGGGCGCGGAGGGCGGGCGAAGGGGAAGCTGCAAGCTGACGTCTCTCCAGCCGGCCTCGGGAGGAGGGGCCTCCGCCGCCCCCTTTTCCCTGTGAGGGCGAACGAAAACTGCGCGCGTAGCGCTGGGCAGGGCTTACGCCAACGGAGGGAGGGGTCGGCGGGAGAGCGCATGCGCTGCGCCGGGCCGAGCTGCGCACTGCAAAGCTGGCGCGCGAGGAGGGGAGGGGAGGGGGAGGGGGGGGAGGGGAGGGGAAGGGGGAGGAAGAGGGGAGGGGAAGGGGGAGGGGAGGGGAGGGGAAGGGGGAGGGAGGGTGGGTGGGTTGGGGTTGCGCTGCCTGCTGCCCAGGCGCAAATTTTTTGAGAAGGCAGTGCTTGGAAAAGTTCCTTTTTTTCTTCGACCGCAGATCCCAGCTTTAGAGATTCTGGGAGCTGTAGTTCGAAAAAAGGAGGAAGGTTTCTAAGGTCTGAGTGGTAAGAGGAAAGTAGGGAGCAGGAATGAAGGACTGGAGCCTTGCAAACTCAAGGCTGGCCATTTCTGCACTACACTGCTATAGTGCTGTTGTCCCACTTTCAGCATCCTATGGAATCCTGGGGTTTGCAGTCTAGGGAGGGGCCTTTAGAATTCTCAGCCAGAGAGCTCTTTGGCTTCAGTGAGCTACAAACCCCAGAATTCCACAGGAGGTTGAAAGTGGAGTAATAGCAGTGTAACAGTGTAGTGAGGAAGTGGCCTGTGACTTCCTTAATAGAGGCCATTTCTGCACGAGTCTGTTATAGTGCGATGATTCCACTTTCAACCTCCTATGGAATCCTGGGGTTTGCAGTTTCGGGAGGGGCCACTTGGCCCCTCCCAAAACTGCAAACCCCAGGATTCCAGAGGAGGTTGAAAGTGGAATCATCGCGCTAGAACAGACTCCTGCAGAAATGGCCAGTGTCTAGCCGTCTGTAATGCGGTCTTCCCCTTTTCCTGCTGTCTTCTGCTTAATCAAGCATAATTGTTTTTCCTAATGAGTCATGCCTTGTCTTATGATATGTCCAAAGTAGGATAGTCTCAACTTAGACATCTTGGCAGCCTTTATTTGCTGTCCTTGTGTGCCTTCAAGTTGTTTCTGAGGTATGGCGAACCTATCGGGGGTGGGTGGGTTTCTGAGGCTGAATGTGTGTGACGTGCACAAGGTCACCCAGTGGGTTTCAATGGCTGAGCAGAGGATGGAACCCTGGGCCATTTCTGCACTACAGTGTTAAACTGCTGCTATTCCACTTTCAACGCCCTGTGGAATTCTGGGGTTTGTAGTTGACCGAGACCAAAGAGCTCTTTGGCTGAGAATTTGCCCTTCCTTTCCGTAAACTACAAACCCCAGAATTCCATAGGAGGTTGGTAGTGGAATAGCAGCACTTTAACACTGTAGTGCGGAAATGGACCTGGACTGCAGGCTCGTTCTCCAGTGCTCAAATTGCTACACACCGCTGGCTCTTTTGCTATAGAACCCATTTATTTGCATTGGCAGTACGTGGTATCCATAGAACTATTTCCCAGCACCACATTTCAAATGAGAATGCTTTCTGTCTGCTTTCTTCGCTGTCCAATTTTTAACAGAAATCAGAAGTGCAATCACGTGGACAATCCTAACTTTGGTATTCAAAGATATACCTATAGTATCTTTATACTTGAAAGTTATGAGGGTTACTAGAACTGCTTTTCACTGAGCACTAGGAAATAAGTTTGGAAGTCTCAATTCTGTCTTTCTAAGCCGCTTCCTACCAATCTCCAGCGAAAGGAATAAAACTTGACTTGAAATATATAGACAGGGATGTGAATGATATAGAAAAATGAACATGGGAAGGAATTACACAAGGCATAGAGTCCTCCAGAGATGTAGCTACAGGGTGGATTGTGTCAGATGAGGGCATTGTCCCCTCAAATAAAAATTGTTCTCTTCTCCCATGAATATTACTTTAGTCCCCAAATTTCCAGCGTTGCAGAGTTAGACACGGAAAATTGTTCACACCTGGAACTGTTATACTTGCTGCACGTTGTTGTGGGTTTTCCAGGCTGTTCTACTTGCTGTGTTTGCATTCCCCCCAAACCCTTGACAGGTTCACTTTTGGGTTGCTTTAAGTTGGAAATGACTTCAAAGTACACAACAACAACAATGTGGTGTCAAAATACTCAAGTTGAAAGGGGCTAAGAACACCCCTGAGGAAGTGACTGGACACATGGTTGAGTCACTAAACATATTTTGGGCACTTGAAAAATTCAATCTTCCTCCCACCAAATAGTACATTGTTGTTGTTGTTGTTGTTGTATAGTATGTTGCTGCTGTTGTTGTCATTGTCGTCATCATCATCTATTTCTATTGCACCGTCACTGTACATGGTGTTTTAGAAGTAAAAGAACAACAAAGCAGTTCCCTGACCATACCTCTCTGCTAACTTTCTCTTCTTTAAAACCTACTGTGAGACTGCCATCCTAGACACACTCATGTGGGAGTAAGGCTCATTGAATTAAATGACATTTTCCTCTTAGCAAAGGTACATAGAATTGTCATACAGGGCTGCGGTCCTAAACACACTGAACTGTAGTTGTCAGACTTTGTTCATCCAAATAATTTGGGTTTTAGTCCCTCTAAAAGTCAAGCCCAGCCAATGTTGCCAGTGGTCAGAGTCTCTGGAAATTTAGGTCTAAAATATCTAGAAAACCCTTACATGTAGTGGACTGAGCAATTATGGTAGGTGTGTGTGTGTGATTATATGTAATTTAATTCTCTCATTAATGCCTTGATATACCCTTCTTTTTCTTTCATTTTCTTTTGTCCTTTGTTCTCTTCTCTACTCTCAGAATTTAGATTGTGTGCATTTTGGGACACAGACCTATCTTTATTTTGATTATTCTGCTCTGTGAAATACTATGCTGATAATGGCAACAACAGCATATCTGCTGGGAAATTGTTCAGCTATCCCTTCTACTAAAACAAAACAAAACACCTTTAAAATAACAGGTCTTGGCTGCTAAAGCCCTCTGTGAACTGGAGGCTTAAATCATAATATCTAAATGAAACAGAAAATATAATTTCTAACAAAGCAGGAGGAAAATCATATATATTCTTCCTTCTCTCTCATGGCAGTATTATCACACCCATTTATTTTCTTGCCTAGTTTTACAGAGGAGTGGTTGCAAAACCAGATTTTCAGAATGATTTGGGCTTCCTTGTTTTCAAGTGATAAGCAATTGCTGGTGTGGTTAATTACAGTGTCTTTTTACCATTCCTTCTAATAATAAACTCAGAAGTTTGAAATTAATACTTTATCAGTTTTGAAGCAGAAACAGATCCACCACATCTCTTAAAAGAAAACAAACCCTGACAGTGGTTTGTATGTTCTCAGGTGACTCCCAAGTTATACTGAACTATATAACTGCATTTTTTTTAAAAAAAAAGGCTGTGTTTTTAAAATCTTAACACCTGTGAGCTTCCAGACTTTCATGGGTGGCAAGAATAATTAAGCCTGTAGAGCAGAGTATGTAGGCCGGTCTTGATAACTATTTCAAACCTTGAGTCCCTGGGGATTCTGGTTTTGCAATTCCCATCATTCCCAGCAGACTAGCTAATGAACAATGAAGATCACAGTTGTAGCCCTCCCCTAACCCCCTTGGGACCCAAGACTTCAAAAGTAGACAGCTGTGATAGGACTGATACAACAAAGATGTTTGGGCAACAGAGATTTTAAAACAAACAGAAAATGTGAGACTGTTTTCAAGACTGTCAGTTTTATTGTCAATTCCTGTCTTAATCTTCCTCAGTATGAAATTTCCGCCTTACATAGCACCCACAGACTATTGCTTTAACCTTTTTTCATTGGCTTTCAACCACAAACTCAAGATTTCTTTGCTGGCCAATAACCACCAGTTCAGACACTATCAACGCTTAGGTCTTTTCTTCATGGACATGGAATCCCGGCACGGGGACATGAGAGGAACGGGACAATGACGACACTTTTGCAATATGTTGTCATGGTTCCTTCCTTTGCATCATCAGCCAGTGCAATCACGGGGTAAATCACTGATGGATTTTTTCCATCAATGACCCCCAATCACATGACGCTTCTGCACTTACCTGCCATGCAGAAGGGCCAGAAGTGTGATGGCGGCAATTCCTGCTCAGCTGTGCTGTGGAAGGAAAACACATGTCCCTCATGCTCCTTTCTACAGGGAGCCAGTCCAGTGTGGAGGGGAGCATTCCCGTCATGTTGCCTTCCTGCCAAAGGTGCTACCAGGATTGCGGCCGCAGGGTGACGGGATAATGTAAAATGCAGAAAGGGCCTTACCCACCAACTATCTTGATTTGGCAGGAACAATACTGATTAATCCTCTGTCATCCCACTTTTTCAGCTTTGTTTCTGTTTCTCTCTCCTCTTCTCACTGTTCCCATTGTTTTGGGCAATGACATGGATTTTCTCGGGAAAAAGTAAAAGATTGAAAGTGTAGACTGACCAGCTGGAACTAAACTTTGCTGCAGATCTATAGATCATGTTTTTATTAGTTAATAACAAAGTTGCATTATAATCAAATTGTAATCACAAGGTTGGCCTACATCCAATTCTTAGTCCCAGCTAGAGTGGATATTGAATCAATGGAACTTACATGTTGATTTAGGAAGCTCTCATTGATTCAGTGGGTTTACTCCTTTTGGAAATTGGATTGAAGTCAGTGTTTGGTTTTCAATCAGTTCTTCTCATTACACATTTCTATCCTTTCCTTCTCATTTTTAAAATATAATTATGTTGGGTTTTGGAATTACAAACATACTTGCACAATTTTGTGACCTGGCAAGTGGTACGTGCATGAGGTTAGCATGACATTGAAAAAAGACTGAGGGGAGGTCAGCCTGTTTTTCTGACAAAACTGAAGTGTTCATAAATCAGTGGTTTTACAGGAAAGGCTGAAAGTGTGCCATCAGACAAATTCTGGAAATTTATCACTGAGATAAATACTTTTTTTTTTATTTTTGAGTCAGAACATATAAATGAAACACTCCTGGGAAATGAGTCTTGTAGCTGGGCACAAAGAAAATAAAACAGACAGATGTGGGTGAGATGGTTGATAGCTTTCTGCAGCCTATGGATGTTATTTAAGGCTCTGGAGAGAAGACACTCTGGCAGATTCTCTCTTCATAAATGCTATTGTGTATGTGTGTACAGGGCATCCACATTGCAGTTTTATAGTTTGATACCACTTTAATTGTCATGATTCCATCCTATGGAGTCCTGGGGTTTGTAGTTTAGTGAGCTACTTACCAGTCATTACAGCCTATTAGAGGAGAATTTGAAGTATCTTTAAAAAAGGCAGACCTCTGGTTTTTGTGTAATGAAGAAATGGTAGTTAAAGCAGAATCAAACTGCTGTGATTGTGCAGGGTGGAAACAACTTAAAATTGATTAGACTAGAGATGGGCAACTTGTGGTTCAGCCTTTGTTTTTGAATGGTAGCCTCCATATATAACTTGTCACTGGCTATTATGGCTAGGGCTGATGGAAACTGTCTTCCATCAACACATGGAGTACAAGAAGTTGCCCATCTTTGGATTAGGCTTTACTAGAAGTCATACAGGTTTCAGGTTACACTCAGGGCTTGTGAGAGAGACAAACATTGATAGTTTAATCTTTTTTTAAAAAATGTGTACTTTGTGATTTTTTAAACATTTTAAAAATCTCTTGCAAGCTGCTTTGAGTTCTGAACTGGGGAAAAGATGGTATGTAGGTAGGTAGGTAGGTAGATAGATAGATAGATAGATATTTGTTGTGTGGCAATGGAATGGCCTGGGCTGAACTAATTTATAGCCAGCAGTTAATTAGTCCCGACTGGCCTCATTAGCTCAGTGTTCTGTATTTAAAGTAGAGCAGGGCCTTGCCATAGCTTTTGCTCCCAGTGCTTTAATTTACATTGCTTGAGAGGCCTGGTGGCGCAGTGGTTAAATGCCAGTACTGCAAGCCACAAGGTTGTCAGTTCAATCCTGCCCGGCTCCAAGGTTGACTCAGCCTTCCATCCTTCCGCAGGTCGGTAAAATGAGTACCCAGCTTGTTGGGGGCATGTATAGAAATGTTTCGAAATACATGCTATTTGTAAGTTGTTCGCCGCCTCGATCCATATGGAGAGGCGGGATATAAATAAATAAATAAATAAATAAATATGCCTCTGCCTGCTCCACCTGATCTGCAGCTCCTGTCTGGATGTACCAGGCTCTGCCTCTGCTGGTGCCACAGCAAGACTGCAAGCTTTTGGCTCCAAGAGGGGCTTGCCATTCTGTCTGTCTTCCCCTTCTTTGTCTGAGGAGATCTCCTCCAGGTGGGGCATGACGAGGAGGAAGACTGCCCCTCAAGAGTGACATAAAGCTCTGGAATCTGCCCCAGTGGTGTGCTGTAGTGCCAACATTTACTGTCTTCCCAAACAAGTTAATAATTGACATTCACTCTTCTGGTAGAAAGCAAAGTATTTCACTGAGAGGCATGCTTTTATTTTATTTAACAGTAATTTGATACTGTTTTGTTGCATGCTTATTCTATCCATTGTGCTTTCTGGAAAGCCAGTCTATACCAGGAGTGGCTGGACAGCCTATTTCTGTTCCCCTGGATCTCAGCAGGCTGTTCATGTCCCCTCTTGAAAACTGCCATTCTCCACTGAAATAGCCTTTAAATCTGGTTTTTTTTTTTTTTTTTTTTTTGTGGAATGTAATTGGTGACTTCTGGGCTAAAATTTTTTGATAGGGGCCGGGCCGCACCTAGGATCTTTGGCTTACATACATGTCTGTATGAGCCTGCTTGAGTTCTAGGATCTTTGGGGAGGGCCTTCTCTCAGGCCACTTCCGCACTATACTGTTATAGTGCTATTATTCCACTTTCAACATCCTATGGAATCCTGGGCTTTGCAATTTAGGGAGGGACATTTAGAATTCTCAGACAGAGAGCTCTTTGGTCTCAGTAATCTACAAACCCCAGAATTCTACAGGATGTTGAAAGTGGAATAATAGCACTAAAACAGTGTAGTACGGAAAGGCCTACACAGCTACTTCTTTGAAATCTAGCAATTTAAACTCTTTCTTCCCTACAGATATATCTAAATCCAGTGCCACCTCATGACCAAACGCTATAATCACATCATCTATCCAGTTAAGCTAAAATGCAATAATAAAAATCAAATGACACACTAAAAATACACAGTAGCAGAAAACAAAAGGGCAAAGTAAAAGCAGCAGTTACAAAATGGATGCTGGCATGAAAGTGTGTTCAAGCACCATCTAAAGATGGGAAAAGATGGAGCTTCTTAAATCTCAGGGCAGAGAAGGGAGAGGTGGATGGAAGTGTGTGTGTGTATTAAGATGTCTGTCTATAAGGACTCTGTGATAGAAAGGTGTTAGGGCCCGCTTTGGGGGTCCCCAATATCAGTGTGGTTTGGATGGGCACCATACCTCATTGGCATCATATGTAATTGGCAACACATTTTATTGGCTCTGATATCAAATTCAAGCCTGAGAGGTGACAGAGAGGTCAAACTGAGTGAGGGAAAGAATTTGACTGTAAATGTGAGAAGCATAGGTCAACTCCAAAATTCTTCCAGGTAAGACTGAGTCACTTGTCAGTCAAATACATATCATTCCTGTGGATAATAGGCTTAAACAGAAGCTGGAATTTTCCAGGGAATCCAACTGTGAGGAGCCCACCAGGACACAGATTGACAGATATTCATCCCTTGTACACCTGGATTCTTTCATCTTTCCTCACAGCACCAACAATAGACAGCTATTACAACACCCATCATGTCTTTGTCAATCGAAGCAATAAGCCCATCAACAGGCAAAAGACTCATTGTCCACAACAGGTTCCCTTTGTCTTGCATCTGGAAACTTCACTGCCACAAGCCATTTTCAGGGTACAAATACCCCTGATTTGAGGATGCCCAGTGCAGTCTCTTGAAGGTCCACCCATCACTCTGTCCTGGATCCTGAATGAGAACTGTCCTGAGGTCCTACTTAAGCCAAAATACATTTCTGCTCTTCACTACTCTTCTGGTCTGGTAGTTATAAATCCCCCCCAAATCCCTCAGCCTCTCTATAATTTTTCCTCCCTTTCTCTTTCAGCTAGCTCTTGTGTGAATATGTGATTGTGTGTATCTTGTGTGCATGCGTGAGTGAATTCCCCTCAATAAAATCTTTTATTAGACAATTCTGCTTGGTTTTTGGCTTGGCCTGACCCCGTAAAAATTGGGTTAAAAGATCTCGCTAGGTTGCCCTGCCTCTCATAGTGCTATTGCTTGTGCTCTGGCTAATTTTCATTCCCCATTAATTGGAGCACATTGAGGTGTCCCCCAAGGGACCCCAGAAATCAGGGTAACAAAGGCTACAAAGTGGGAAGTGCTACCCACATGGCCTAAGACAATGACTTTTGGGTGATAAACACATCTCAGTGAAATATTTTGCAGACTGAGATGACATTCTTTTTAAAACATTTCAAGAGATTTCCTGCTGTCAAGAAAGAAAAAAATGCATCCTTTGCATTCTGTCAGAAACAATTTATTCATTTGTAGTGGTGGTGGGGATTTGCCCTACAAATGTCAGACTGCAACACCCATCAGCCACAAGTACCACTGCCAAGGAAAAGAGACACACATTCTCCATCTCTGGTTTAAATGTAACTTTCTTCAACCTGATCTCCCTCTAGGGCAGTGGTTCTCAACCTTCCTAATGCCGCAACCCCTTAATACAGTTCCTCATGTTGTGGTGACCCCCAACCATAAAATCATTTTCGTTATTTGTTTGTTAGCTATTTCCAACATCAAATAGATTGGAAACACTGCCCTAAATCACTGCTCTGGATAGACTTCTAATGCCTAAAAACTAGTAACCCTCCCCCCTTTTTTTAAGCACAGAAAGTGTCCATCAATGCCAGAATTAAGGCAGTAGTTCTAGTTCTGAATGTTGGGTTTCCACAGTTCAAAAAGCCAGTCATTCCCAAAGGCAATGCCGAAACAGTCCACATTTTACACGAGGCGCAGGGAGGAAGGGACAGGGAGAGAGGAAAGATGCGTTTTGTTTCACTCCCTCCCTCCCTTAAAGGGAGTGCGGACGCTGAACATACAAAAAGCGAGGAATGCAAGACAGTCAGGGCGAAGAACACAACACGTGCGTGTGGCAAGCGCCAAGGGTCCATGCACAACAAAAGCGAGAGGAGAAAGTCGTCCTGGCTATTTCTGCACTAGACTGTTATAGCGCTATTATTCCACTTTCACCATCCTATGGAATCCTGGGGCTTGCAGGTCTCCTCTCCTCACCTCTGCCTTAACATTCAGGCTCCAGCTCTCTCCTCCCGCTCTCCGCACCTCCAGCTCCACCTCAGGATCCTCCAGTGCTTTCCCACCAGGCAGGAAAAGATGGGGAAACGCCCAGCATGCCTCCTCTCCCCTCCTCCCAGGGCAGGGGTCTGAGAAGCACTGCTCCCATTGGCTGTGAGGCCACTTTCTTTTAAAGGGGGGGCCGGATTGAGGAGCGGCAACCCCTGTGAAATGGTCATTCGACCCCCAAAGGGGTCCCGACCCCCAGGTTGAGAACCACTGCTCTAGGGAATTCGACTACAATTCCTACTGATGCCAGGACAAGATGTCCATGCTAAGTTGATGTGGTGGCTTTAGTGTGGATAGATCCTGATATGTTATGTAAGTGATAAATATTTTCCATTTAGTACCAGCCACATCTCGTATTAGTTGCTTAGATTTTTTTTTTTTACTTATTGTAGACATACACAGTGTTTTGTCAAATCTTATCCCACAGATGCACATTCTCTGAATGTTTGTTTACATGTTACTTAAAAAATTAAGGCTATGATGGATCGGGATAATGGGAGTGGTGGTCCAATAAAACTAAACACCAGCTTTAAAAGATTTAAAGAGGGTTGGTTCTGTGCTTCAGTTGGGGAGGGGAGCAGGGCAGCAGATATTAACAGTGAGCCAACTTCTTAGCTGATACGGACCCATACCTCCTGTGTACGTGCAGGGGTCTTCAAGTCACTTGTTGACTTATGGTGACCCCATGGATTTTATAAGTTTTCTTGGGCAAGGAATACTCAGAGGTGGTTTTGCCAATCCTTTTCTCTGAAATATCGCCTATAGCATATGGTATTCACTGGCAGTCTCTCATCCAAATACTAACCAGGGCTGGCCCTGTTTAGTGTTCAAGATCAGATGGGAGCTCATGCCTTTAATGTATTTAGGCGTTTCCTCCATGCTTCCTACTGTCCTGATTTGGCAGGGACTGTCCCAAAAGTGTCACCCTACTTTTTCAGCTGCTTATAAAATGTCTCATTTTCTCCCTCCTTCTTCAACCTTTCCCCTTTCTTCTCAGCTTACTTCACTTGCTGCAAACTGAGTTTAGAGTAGTTTTTGCTCAGTTAACTCAGAGGGGAGTGAGAAGAGGGCAAAATCTTGCCCTTCCCAGTGGGCTCAGGTAAAAGCAAACTGCTTCAGCCTTTCCTAGCTTGTGCATTCTGCCTCATTCATTACTTTTGCTATCTTGATTATACTCTGATACTACTTGGTCATATATGTCCTGGTTTTCATCTATGAAATGTTGAAGGGTATGTTAACAGTGAGAGGCAGTGTAATGTTGTGGTTTGAGCATTGAATGAAGACTTTAGAAGCTCAGATTCGAATCTCTGCTTGGCCATGGAAACCCACTGGGTGACCTTGGACAAGTCACATTTCTCTCAGCCTCAGAGGAAGGTAAGACAAACCTCTTCTGAACAAATTGTTCAAGAAAACTCTGTGATAGGGTCACTTTAGGGTTGCCATAAGTTAGAAATGACTTGAAGGCACCCAAAAATAACCACCACAACTTGTTATCAGTGGTTATTATTAGTTAGGAAACTAATCCACCTTCTGCCACAGGTTTAAAGAATGTACCCATTACACACCACAGCTTGAAGCTGAGACTACAAAGAAGATCAGGCTGCATGTAGGTAATTTATTTTTCACAGGTAACTGAGCAGAAATTGCACAACTTGTGAAACAATGTAACTGTTAAATTTATTATCATTGTCATTTGCTTGTTGGAGCTTTTTAGGTTATAGGCAAAGATTTCAATCCTGTATAATGGACTTTTTAAAGGAGGTTTAAAGCTGAATTGGTACTAATATTGATTTCTTTTTGGCAACTAGTAAAAACACAGGTAGGTAATAAAACCTTTGGAGCCTAATGCACACACACACACACACGCACATATGGAATAGATATATAGATAGGTTTTAGCTGTTTAGCCTTTCTGCTGTTTTAACTTGATTTATTTAATAGGCTTTTATCTTATTTAAAATATTTTATTGTTTTTATCTGGAATTGTTTTAAATGGTTTGTATTGTTTTAATTGCATGCTACCTTTAGATCTCACAATAGAGTTCACGAGATTAATTAATTAATTTCTGGTTCGTTTCAGTGTAAAAGTGATTTAGCAGTCTCTTTTAACAGTGATACACATATCTCACATGTACCATGCTATCTCTAACTTAGAAGGCTCATCTACCAAAAGCCAGCTGTATGAGAGCGGAAGGTTGTTTTATAACCTGGTCACGACGATGGCAGTACTGCCTTTGGAGGCTTGATCGGGGATGCAAGGAAGTGTAGCGACCTTCATTTGTTGTCACATGCCTTTAAGTTGACTCCAACTTATCGAAATCTATCCTAGGGTTTTCTTGGCAAGATTTATTGCAAGGATTGCCATGGCTTTCCCCTTAGGCTCACAGAGTGTGACTCTCCCAAGATCTCAAAATAGGTTTTCCATGGCTGAGTGGAATTTGAACTCTGGTCTCCTTGAGTCCAGAACTCAAACCACTACATCACACTAGCTCTCTTGTTACCTGTATATTTATCTGATCTCTGTGCCAGTGTTTCATTCCTCTCCAGATGGAAGCTGAATATCATTGTGACTAATTATAATTGGTGCTGCTCTAAATCAGATAGCAGATATGTGCCAGGGACCAGCACCATATTGTTGTCCATTGGCTGTTACTATTGTTTTCTTCCCTGGAAAAACCCCCAAACTGGTAGCCAGTAGCTCACAAAATTGCCACTAGTCCATGGGCCCCTACTTTGAGCAGCACCATTCTAAACAAAGATACTATATTTTGTACCAACCATTTTTTTTCTACTGATAACAACCACTCCTTTCTAAATTTATTTTCCCCTTTGTTTTCTTTAATAGTTAGCTGTAGCAGTCTATACTATTCATTTCTTGTCATATGGCTGAAATATTGGGACCAGCTCAGGAAAAGAATTCTTGCAGTATGTCATAGCCCAGTTGAATCTCAAGTGGTCAAGATTTGAGATCCATGAGGAGCCAGCTGCTTGGCAAATCAGAAGGTGAGTGATATGGTTCAGGACAGGTACAACATTTTTTCCCACATATAGCAAGGAAAGACTAGGTGATATAGAGTTAGACAAATTCCAAAATCAGAAGCTGAAGTTCCAAAGGGCCTGAAGCTAGCAGAATAATCCACAGGTAGAATAAGAAGAACAAGGTCCAAGAGGTGGAGGAGTGTAGCTAGGCTGGATTCTCTTCAATGAGACAATTGGCTCAGAAGATCATAATCTGATGTTGGAAGTTGGAACCAGATTCATCTCAGGACCAGCTGATTCAAGCCATGAATCCTACTATTACATCCAAGCAGAGAAGACCAATTAAATCAATAGGATTTAACTATATTCTGACTCACTGTTCAACCACTGGTTCAGTGAGTCTACTCTAACTGGTACTAACCAATAGGACTTGGGCCTTACTCAACTGGACCTTCAGCCCATATTGTCATCCTAGCAAACACAATTCAGGCTGCAAGGCTTGGGGCAGAAATGTTATTCTGTTGGTGCAGCAGATAAAGTTCTAGAGAGTATCTGGTTGATGGGAACATCTATTCAATTTGCACACACGCCCACACAATACCCTGATGGATGGTAGTTGCTTTTCTTGTTCTATTTTGCTCCTTGCCTCCTCAAAAACAAGTTTTCTGTACTAGATAAAGTTAAAACATCTTTTGTTGTTATTTGCCATCAAGTTGACATTGACTTATGCTAATCATAGGAATGAAAGACCAGGATCCCTGGTCATCAATTGCCATGTTCAGGTCTTGCAAACTCAGCGAGGTTTCCCTCTTTTCCTACTACTTTCCACTTTGCCAAGCATTATTGTCTTTTCCAAAGAGTCGTGTCATCTCATGATATGTCCAAAGGACAACAGCCTCAGGTTACTAACCTCCACTTCTAGTGAAAGTTCAGGCTTGATTTGCTGTAAGACCCTTTCATTTGTCTTTTTAGTGGTCTGTGATATCTCTAGATTTGATTTCTTTTGAATCAAATTTCTTCACTATCTAGTTATCACAACCATATACAGTAATCAGAAATACTATGGCGTGGATAACTCTGACTTTGGTATTTAATGATATTTTCCATCTTTAAAACATTTTTTTAAAGAAAGAAGCAGATTATGCTGTATGATAGAAGCCTATTTACTCAGTTGTCAGTTTCAACAAGGTGTGGTTGGTTTGGCTTTAAGGCTTTATGTCCTCACCTCCTCCATCTCACACATGTACATGCATGAGTCAAAATAAAAATGTTTATTGTATGATTTTGGAGATGTCTCAAAAATGCCTTCTTGTCTTTTCCTCCTTAAGATGTGGAACAGTATGTGGAACTGGGTGTATTCGGCATGTCCTGTCTGATACTATATATGGGACTATATCAGGGCAAAGGCACTCAGAAGGAAATGGAGTAGGTTAAGAGGTCTATAAAAACAAATAAATCACAGCATGAACCCAGTGTTCCGAAATGCTTGGCCATAACGAACACATCTGCTGGCACCAGCCATAAAGTATCATATTCTACAAGTTGACACACTGTGTGAATCACAGACGTCTTTATACTGCTTCACCTGACTTCTGCCTGAAAGGTTAAAGCATTGCATACCTGTAAAACAAAACCAATTATAACAAAGCCGTGCAGACATTAGATGAAGTCAGTGCTTGGAAGATGAAATCTCTTTAAATTAGGTTAGATATTTCCTTCTGAAAAGGATTTATTTTAAGAAGGGGATGGAATCATGAGTCCATTCAGATGTTGCTGGACTGTAGCTCCCAGCATTCCTCACCAATTACCTATGCTGGCTAGGGCTGCTGGGACTTCTGACCCAATTTATCTTGAAGTCGTCTGTAGTGAGTCAGATAGGTAAGAAAAAGGCAGGTAAGCAAATGGTATGAAGCCCATGTATACTAACTTTTCATCAAAGTGAATTACACTTTATAATCCCTATCCTGAACCCTAATAAACACCAGCCAAAACAGGTCTTTGCTGAGGCTTCAATTTTCAAACGTTAACATTTTTTTTTTAGTTCTGTTTGTTTCTGAACTGCCCCTCTTTAGATAGATGCTGTGGTCCATAACTCTCACTGTTTCTGTCCATTGGGCATCCTGATTGGGAATGATGGGAATTATAGAGAAAAGATTTGGAGAGACCCGAGTCAGAAGAGACTGTTTCAGAGTATGGTTTCTCAAATACAGCCATCAAGGGATGAAAATGATGACTAAGACAAAAAGGCAAAGGACTCAAAAAAGGAGTAGTGAAGAATATCCAGGTAGGAATAGCCTTTTGTTTCCCCCTATGGAGCAAATTCTCTTAGATGTTTGCAATTTATACAGGCTAAATAAAATGGAGAGTAGCACTCATCTGTTCTTCAACACTATAGATGATAAGTCCTGTGACTTGAATAATACATGGTGTAATTATAGGCCAACATTTCTTGAGCAAGGCTCAACAACAAGGATGGGTAACCTTTGGCCCTCTAAGTGTGCAGCATTCCTGCCTTATTAGCTGAGCTGTCTAATGTGAACCTGAGTTCCCAACATCTGGAGCACCATAAGATGCTCAGCCCTGTGAAAATACAAGAGTATGTCCAGCAGGATTGCTAATATGATTTCTGAAAACAACTTTCATAAAGCAAAACGAAAGTAGAACAGAGAAATTTTACACACAAAAAATGATGCTAGTTCTTGCAGATTTTCGTTCACTTCATCAACAAGGGAAATGTAAGAGTCAGTTCTGAATAGAGAAGCTGTTCCTTCAGGCATATGGAACTAAAGAAAACATTGAGAAGTATGTGTTACAAACAACATATCTTTAATTAAACCATTTACAATTTTATTTTGCACAATACATCTAGCTTGTGAGTCAGCATATTATTATAACATAAGAATACATTTGTCTAAACAGACACAAGGCTTTTTAATGTGTTACATTGAAGATTCTGTAACAAAATCATAACTACAAAAGAAATGACAAAAACTATATAAATGACATGAATTTAGGAATTTACCGTAGCTATCCCCCAGTCCCTTCAACATTAGCCATTACAAACTAACAATGAAAATACATTCTACACATGTCTTAGGACCAGCCCAAGAACATTTTAAAAAAGAATAGTCTTCAGCCTTTCATACACAATGCAAACCATGATTAATGTTTTACAAGTTCCCTATCAGGCTACTTTTCAAGCAAAGAAAAAATGAATACAACTCATTGCAACATTACTTGTGCAAGACTTACTGAAATTAATCTGACTTTTTGCACATTAATCTTTAGTTTCCAACAGTCCTTTCATGGAGCTCTGACCATTCTAGATGAAGACCTAATCACTTTCTATCCTTGCACAAAGCTTTTGTTAATCTTCGTGCTCCAGGATGTGAAATTTAATTCTCTAGCATCATATTTTGTTTTAGAATCCACGCAGAACTAGATCTATGAAAAAGGCAATTCTAGACATGGTGGAGAATTGGAATCCAGTTACTTGCAGGAGACAGACTTTCTGCACCCCTACAAAAACGCCTAGGACAGAACAATTTCCAATAAATCTATTGATTTTTGCCATTGAGGTAATACTTTTTAGACCAAATAATGTAATGCAGTAGTTCTCAACTTTGATCTGCCATGTGTTGTGAACTTCAGCTCCCAGAATCCCTGACCACTGAAGACCACTGATTGGGGATTCTGGGTGTGGAATGGCCAAAACACCTGGAGAACTAGAGTTTGAGAATCCCTCATGTACTGTATTTGGTGGGGGAGCCTGCAGACATTTTTTTGAAAAACAAGTCATAGTGCTGCAGACCTTAAATGACGTGCTCTCATTGTCCATAGGTTGTTTCCATTCATGTGTTAGCCCCATGTATTTTCTGACTCTAGGTGTTTGGCTGCAACACATTTGATTCTGGAGACAAAAGCATTGCTTTGGACATGGGGCATTTCTAATATATCAACATTCTTAATAGGGTTGGAAAATGCTTAAGAACTCTCACAATGAGTTTTTTTTTTTTAATTTTAGTGCATGAAGGCTGATATCGGTAGACCGTAGGAAACAACCAAAGTGTTGTGCAATTCATCAACAGTTTAAATGTTCCAGAAAAGACTTCCATAGCAATTACTTTCGCATAAAAAAGATTTCTACAAACTGCTAAACCCCAAAAATTATCTTAGGTTAGGTGGTTGGAGTGGACCTGTTCTGAAACCTGTGGTACAATACAAAGCATCACTGATGATACAGACTACTTTAGAATACTTCTGAGGATTATATTTCTATAGTTCTTGCTGTAATCAATTTAATTCCTGTATTGCTCTCCTACTTCTTAGAATCTTAAATCAGGGCTGGAGAATCTGTGGCAGTTTCCCCAGTGAACCAAGAGCTCCGCCTCCTTTTCCCTCCCATCAGTGAGATATAATAGACAAGACTGTTTAAAAGCCAGAAGGCTGTTAAAAAAAAAAAGTTAAGTTGTACTTTGCAAAGGAAGAAATTGTTCCAGCTCCGTAGCAGACATGCATAGTTGCACTTTGTATGATTGGTAGGGAAATGTCCAAATTAGTAAAAAGTATATCTGATCTTGTCTGTGTTACTTTTGCCCTAGTCCATGCCCCCATTCACTGCTGGACTAAAGCCCCCAGGACCCTTCCTAAATTGGAATCCAGAGCTTAGTCTAAGAAGATTCACCACCCAATATCAGACCTTGGCCAACCAGTAGATTTGCAGAAGCGCCTGAAGGCTTTGCTATAACAATCTGGTCCTATACTCCTGTCTCCTTCTTCTATGTGGTGTTGCCACCTGCTCACCAATTCAGTAACCAAGAGACAACTACATAGTTCAGGTCACGGAGCTGCATACACACTGCAGTGTATGTAATAAGAACACAATACTTTGCTTTTCTAGGGAGTTGAAACAACTGCTTCATGCCCTACATCTCCATGGACAGGACTGAGAATTATTTCTCTTCTTTTAAAAGTCTTATAAAGTTTGAGAGCTGTCAATGTACCCCTTTCCCTTAATCTTCTCTAGATAAACATACCCATGTGTTTTATTTTCTAGAAGTTCTTCCATCTTTTTAACTCCCTTCTGAATCTCTTTCCAATTTCCTAATGTACTTTTTGAACCTTAGGATTCAGAACCAAATATGGCACTTCAGATATGATCAGATCCAACACTATATAGACGAGATCAAGTACTTCCAGATTCTTTGATGAACTCTTGTTAGCACAAACTCAAGTTGAACTTACCTTTCATGTGACAGCATCACACTGAGAAACGTTTTATTTTATTTTCCTTACAGGATTGCAATCTTAGTCTGAAGTTCTTTATACACTTATCCTTTTTTATTGGATTTTTCATGTACAATTGGCCCTCCATATTTGCTAGGGTTAGGGGACCAGGACCCCTGCAAAAGTGGAAAAACTGCAAATATCAAAATTTGTGTGTGTATCTGTAGGGAAGAGGCTGAAGCATGGTGGAAAGAGTGGGCACCCAGGGTCCAAACCAGATCAGAGAAAGGAGAAGGAAAGGGTATGGGTCGGTATGGTAGCCTTATGCTTTTTCTCTCTTGCTCTTCCCCTTCCTTGGGTGTATGTGGGGCATCAGGAGTGGGTTTGCTGTGCTGAGAAATCACACTGCGAGCCATCTTTAGTTGGCCAGGCAGCAGCTGGTGGAGGAAGAAGAGAACTAGAGGTGGGTTTTTAAAGGACTGCATTACCTGATTGGAGTTGCTGAGAAGGAAGGTTTTGCTGGAAAAGAAGCACTTGAGATGAGGGGGCAGGGGTTGGAGAAGCTTACAAATAATCAAATCAAAGTCAAACTTGCAAATATGGAGGGCTGACTGTAGTCATTCAGGAACTATTTTTTTTTTAACATTGCTCAGGTCTCCAACTGGGAAATCATTTGGAAGGTTTGCTTACCCCTGTGTTGCCAGTGATATCTCCCATTTTGTATCACCTGACAGTCTGATCAATGTACTGCCTGTTTCTTTATCTCTACTACTAGTAAAGATTTTGAAAACCAACAGATTGCTCGATCATTCTCCTAAATATTTCCTTCTGACTCAGTGCTGATCTCTTTGTTAACAGGACTTGAATCACAGTCCAGTTTTATATTGCATTACTCTTACTGCCCTTAGTCATAAAATTACATGCTTTATTATAAAGATAAGACTGCAATTTCTTTAGCTTGATTTATACAGCATGAGGACAAACATCCGATTTTTTGTTTTTCAGTGGATAGAACATGATTCTGAGTAATACATTTAAAGGCCACTTTATGGATATACTTAAAACTATATCCCCCCCCCGAAAGGTGTGTATTTTACTACTATTTAAAGTAGTCACCTTTTTGTGATTCACTACAACACTGTTAACACCACCAGTGTTTTTGGCATGCCTACTTAGCACACAGATCCACTAACCTACTCCAAAGCAAGCCCAATGAAACAAGTGTGTGTATATCAGGTTATAGCTGTAACTGTTTACTATGACAGCCAACGCGTAGAAATCTTGAGCTGGCTTAAGGCTGAAGTAATTGTGACTGACATCACATGTGCTCTCAACTCAGACTTAGAAGCAGAAGGAAACATGCAGTCAGCTTGACTGCCCTTTCTATACAGCAACCTTTTGAGTCAATTTGAATTGAAGAAGGTTCTCATCTACTATTTGACCCTACATACCCACTAATATGGAAACTTAGTTAACTGTCTGCCCAAATGAATAGCGAATGGACTTCCTGAAGGATCTTAAAGACCAAACCAAATACAACTGGAAAAAATGCATCAGCTATTATTTAGAGGGAAAATTGTCTTTGGCATCAACAAGTTTTTCCTACTAAAGCAGACTCAAGCTTCAGAAAAAGAATTTTATTTAGGACTGCAGCAGTAGAGGAAAGGATTAAATCACCCTCTCCACAACTGTAGCAATGCCAGCAATTTTCTCTCCCCTTGAAAACAATTTGAATGTAAAAAAATCCTACACATTACATACAAAGACTCATTAAAAACCACATCTAAGACTTGCAGGTTTGGAGTGCCCTTAATAGGATCTTTGTGTTTATTCTGACTTGAAATGTAATGTAGAAGGTTTTGTGAAGTCGTAACTCAGCTGCTTCTACTAAGACTAAACTATCTTTGTAGCTATCCTATTTACAAATACATTTTGCCAAATCATATGTTTCTAGAGCAGAGATAGAGAGAAAATGAACAAATTCACCACTAATTCCTTATGTTGGAGATAACATTTCTAAGACTGACTAACATTCAGACTTACTGTTCAGATAGCTGCATGATTGGCTGCTACAAAGAAGGAGCAGCAACAGAACAGTGACACACACAGTTCAGCAAGTTTTTCTTTCTACTATCTAATCTCTCATTTTTTTACAATGGAGTTCATATCAATTCTCACTGATCTCCTGAATTGCCATTTAGAGTAATGATTCAGCATTTGCAACACTTGAAAAACTGTCGTTTGGAAACACTCTTACTTTATTCATATAAACTGCTGCCTGAGAGATACAGAAACAGTACATCAAATTCCTTCACCCTGTCCTCTACTAGAAAGAAAAACAATGGAACTCATTTATTTTGCAGTAAGGGTGGGCTAATTTCATACAGTTCTTGGCCTAACTTCAAAAGTTCTCTGCAAATAATCAGTTCCAAACTCTGGCAAGAGGAATCCCTCTGTTCCTCCCCTTGGAACCTATTGGCTGGGGGAAGAGGGACAGAAGGAAGGGGGTGGCAGTGACAAAAATGATGACCCCCTTTTGATTGTAGCTTCCCCCACTATTTCCTCAGAGGTGTTCATTGCTGGCTAGTAGCCTGCTGATTACCATGAAGGAATGCAGCTCTGGGGGGTAAGGAGATTTTCCTTTCCACTATTCTATAGCATCTTAAAGGGTTACACCTGCAATAGCTAGTTTTCAGTGTCAGGGAATTGAAACATTAGATAAACAGAAAAATAAACATTGGTATAGGGAGCACCCCTATTCTTCAAAGACTGAAAACATGGTGGTTCTAAGATCAGAGCAAACTGCTTTATATGAGATCACACTGGTTCTCCATCTAGCCTGAACTTTAGCCTGAACACACTGTCTGAACTTTAAAAAAATCTGTTAAAAATTTCAGAAACATACGTTAAATTCAACGGACAATCTTGCAATCATACATCTCATTTTTAAAATGTGTATTTATTAACTGGTATTGTCTAGTCCGTCAGTGGCCATTCAGGGTCTCCAGTAGAGATCTTTCCTATCAATGGTTTCTTGACATTTTATTAATTGGAGACACCATAAATTGAATCTATGCAAGCAGCAGGTTCTAACACTAAGCCCTGGTACTAACTCCCCAACACAAAAAGTTAACAGGTAATGAATTACTTTTACAAAGCAATATTTCAAGCTATGCCCCATGTCTCTCCCCATACATATTAAAAAAAAAAAATCTTTAAAAGATTGCCATCTGTGGCAGTATATGTAGGGTCTACATGGCATTTCATATACATGTCTTACACATAACTCTGTTTCTGCATGCAACAGTGCTTTGGCTTTATAGTCAGGACACATACAGCTAGGAAAGCGATGTGAACATCAATACCACTCTGCTTTGTTCAGAATTCTTTGTGCTGAGCTGGTAAGTAGCTTGGTTCCAGATGCTTGGTTCTCATAACATAAGAAAGTAAATGTAGTTATATATGGATGCAGGAAGAGACTGAATTAAGAATATCCTATCGGCAGTTTCACATGAGGAGAAAAATCAATGGCAAGCATTTATTTAGTGCTCATCTGTGATTCTGAAGGAAGGATACAGGATTCTGATCAATTCAATTTTTGCAGGTTTCTAAGTGCAACAAGGACAGCTTCTTTCTATTCAAGAACACCTGCTTGTTCAGAATGCCCTTTCTTAACAATGACTCAAAATCCAGAGACTTCAGATATTATTTGCTGAGATATTTTCTAATATTGTTTAGCCCTATTTGGCACTATTTATAAAATGAAACTGCAGACAAGGAGTGGCAGGTTACACAGTTCAAATGGCAGCGAGCCTGTTGTAAATCAGCAATTCCCCTGAGATCATCTAGAGAAAGATTTGCTTACTGAAGATGCTAAAAATAAGTCTTCCTTTCAATGAGTGCTCAATAGAAGGGATACCATAAAAAAACACACCACCCAGAGCTTTAAAAAATTCATTTTATGAATTCATTTTTACCTCCCAGAAGATTTCCAGGTTCATTCAAAAGTAGAGAGACCAAAGGATATGGCTCAACTATATTTTTCTTTTCTTTCCTATTTGTTTTGTATCACTGCTACAAACACAAGGGAGAAAATAGTATCTGCAAACAAGACTATTACATGCAGCAACTATGAAACACAAATGGAGCATTTTGCCAAATAACACATCTCTTACTTTTCAAATAACTTATATCTGAGATATTGTCTGGAGCTTTAAGCCATGTACAAGGTTAGAGTAGGTTTACAAGTTAGAAACAAATCAGCAATCCTCTAAGTGGATGCAGCAATAAAAATATATCTCAGATTGAGTTCTCAAACTACTGGAAAGACAGGGAATGCAGTAACAGTTTAAAGGCCAAGGGCTCATTTGGACTGCAAACAGAAGGGTGAGTCATCCTTAGGATTTTTCCAAATGGAATGGAAAGTGATTGTGAATATTGTATTGAATGTATATATGATACTTTCAAGTTTCACAGCATGTGGGTGTCAATCACTACTAATCCTAGTGGATCTGAAAGATCAGAACAAGCAACACTGCAGTTGTAGAAACTGATTTGTGCTTATCACATCAAACCCCCTGCACTAGTAAAGACTTTATTTCAAACTCTTCCTATTCAGAACAGTGATCCAAATTAAAGACAGAGTTCAACGTAATACTTAATTTAACAAGTATCACCTTTGTGTGGTTTCCTTTTGGTCCTTCTGCTTGCCACAGTTAAGGCCTGAATGAGGCTGGAATTTTTACAGGTAGAGTTAATGCAACATCTTTAGACAAGGCAGTAGATTCATACTGAAAATGTGTCTAATGCCTGGAGTGCCAAGTGGAAAGATGTCCACACAGTCTGCTTCTCATCTAATAAAAAACATAAAATGTACAGATGGAGAGCTAAGGACAATTTTTCAGAAATGACAGTTTGTCTAATGAGTGGGTTTTCAAAGACCAAGGCCTGGGACATTCAAAGGCCTGGGACATTCAAAGAACACAAGACAGAACACAAATTGTACAGAATGATCCTGATAGGCTCCAATATTATCTTTTTTCAAAGCAGGAATATAAGAACTAGACACATTTCTCCTAATTCCATTCAGCTTTGCCTCTCCACTGGGTGAAACTGTGCAGTCTTTGGAATTCATGTAACTTCTCCAAGCAGAAAGGGAGTTTGGTATGGTATGCCAGGCACATATTGAACTCGTATTCCCCAACTGCATTCATGCACATGGGTGTTTATGTAATAGAATATTGTTAACTAAAGTGCACAGATCCAGTTCCCACACAGGAAAGAACAGCACCCTTTGAAAATCTATATTTTGGAAACTAATTTTAATAGTACGTAAGATCCCTAAACATTGGGAACCTCAGCACTGAGGCCATTAAATGGCACTCTGTCAGGTCTCTTCTGGGATTCACCCACATAGCACACCTGATAGTAACATTTTGCAAAAAACATTCAATATGTTGTTTCTATTTTGTTTAACTTGGTGCTGGAAGCACAAGGCAATGCATCTTTTCATTCATGGGGCTTGAAAAACGAACTGCATTTTTACAAATGTCCAAAGTCCTGTGGGTCAGTCATTCCAGTCTCTTGGTATCTACTGAAAGGTAGATATAGGAAAATGGGAATGACCTTACTTCTTACCAATCAATTCAGTAAAAAAATGCTTGCTTTTTCTTCCTCTTGTCACTCCTTTGTGTGCTTATTCTGTACTCTGGAGAGTACAGAAACTGCAGTCTAAAGGGGCTAATGATCACACTGATTTAAAACTGAAGGGCAGATATTTTGGTAAGGAACCTGAAAGATCTTTGACAGAGCAAGGCTCTTATAAGGAGTCCTGTGGTAATACATTTGCATTTTTTTAAAAAATGGATTTTGCACTTGGTGCTATATATCATTATGTATATTTGTATTCAAGAGCCAACATGGTGATTTGAGTCTTGGACTATCACTCCGAAGACCAGAGTCTGATTCCCTGCTTGGTCATGGAAATCCACTGGGTGACCTTGACTGCATCAGAAACTCAGCCCCAGAAAACCCCATGATAAGTTCACCTTAGGATTGCCATCAGTCAGAAATAACTCGAAGGCACACAACAACAAATATTTCTATTCAACTTACAACACTTGAGAAGCATTTTTTCATATGTCTCAAAAGATGCTCTTCTAAATCCCAACAGCAAATTATAGTTTCCAGCAAACAAGTCAACCTCGGTTCTTGGGCTTGATTTGTATCAAGCTATAAATCTGCCTTCCATTCCCATTTGCTTTGTAAGCCCATACTATATCAAAGGGCATGATCTTTTAAATTAATCTACAATGGTTTTAAGATGCTCTATTGAACAATAACTTCCCCAGATGACTCTGCAGATCCCACTTTTTGCTGCAATATGCAAATGTCGTTTTCTATGAAAGTGAAAACATTCAGAGAAATGTTAAAAGCTGTGCTTTTCTCATTCACAGAAAATCTAGAGCCTTGTTATCCAAGAGCATGCACATCAAGGCTACAACCCTTCAAAAACCGTTTGGAAATTCCATTAAGACTCATCCCAAGGTGACATACAAAGGATTACGGTTCGGTCTAAATTCAATTGCTAGTCCCAACCAGAATAGACTCATTGGTTCACAATGAGATCTGCACAGATATTGGTTCACCATTCAGCAATTGCTTCAGCATGTCTATTCTAGTTGGGACTAGCAATTTGGTTTGGGCCTTAAAGTAATCTCTCCTATGTAAAAATTCAAAGTATCAGCCTTTGGTGGGAAACACCAAACAGTAATTTTTTCCAAACAGTAATTTTTCAACTGGCTATTTACTGTATGTTATTGGCCTGTATAGCTCATAGTTCCATAGCTCATTCTCTGTCTGCTACTTCTAATCTTATTTCCCACTTTGGCTGTGTGTCTGAGGCAAGTGGGTTGGCATACAGGGTGAATGGGAACAGCAAGAATGCCACCCAGTACATTCTTGAGAACCAGCATGGTGTGGTGCTTCAAGTGTTGGACCATGACTCTGGAGAGTAGGGTTCAAATCCCCGCTCAGCCATGGAAACCCACTGGGTGGCCTTGGGTAAGTCATACACTCTCAGCCTTAGAGGAAGGCAAAGGCAAAGGCAAACCCCTCTTAACAAATCTTGCCAAGAAAATCCTGTGATAGGTTCACCTTAAGGTTGCTGTAAGTAGGAAAACAACTTGAAGGCACACAACAATTCCCAATACCAGACACCATTTATGAGTAACCTCAAAGAAGACAATATGGACACTTATACTTTGCAACATTCAAAGGACAAGAGACCAAAAACCACACAAGCAGAGCACAAAGATCATTGGTACAGTTTGCACAGGATCACCACTAATGCAATAATTTTCTTGAGACCCATTTCTTTTGACAGATACTGGAGTGATACAATATGAACTGTTTTCAGCTGGAGATAGTTCTAAGCACTATAACTGGAAAACTGAAAAGAATCTCCAATGTTTACAGAGCAGGTGCTGAAGCTTAATCATCTATTGATTCATGTAATTGGAGATAAGCAGAGAATAGTAGTACAGTAATGCATTGCAGTCAAATCCTTTGTCAGAAATCTAGCAGGATTTAGATTTAAATGGTTTTTCTGCAAACATTTGTTTAAGGACGACCAGTGAATTCTAAGGCAAGTTGAAACACTGGCAGTGTACCTGCTAGCTTGAATAGGGTGAGAAGCTTTTGAAATGGTGCCAAGAACAACAGCTTGTGGGTTGGAGTGTTATGTTGCATAACCCATGTGGTAACAGAAGAGAAGGATATAGTAACAGCTTTAAAAGATGCTACTGGATGTATACAAAGATATTCTACTTACAGAGAAGGTGAACAACAACAAAAAAATCTTCTAATTATATGTAATTGAAAGAAGAGAGCTAATTGGCATCATAGTGACACCACTGATCTGTGAAAGCCATACTGCAGGATGGAGACATGATGCTGCTACTGTGCAGAAATAAACTAGGCTGCTATGTGTAAGATTATAAAACGAAGCTCACTGCTTGACTTGTTTGAGCTGTGCATGAGCTGCAATACTTTTGAAACTTGCTTTGAATACATATAGACAAATGCTTAAGGACAGACAAGGATTTTTTAAAATTTATTTGTCAAATAAAGGATTGATTAGAAAGATGCCACATGAATGAGATAAAGCTTTAATAATCATTCACTCAGATAAGCATATATACAGCTAGGCACTGGCTCTCTGACCCTGGCATGGAAGGGTTTACTACAACATATCCACAGATCAACCTGTCAGTCAGTTGTAATTCCATTAAAATATCTAATATTATCTTGAGATCTAGACAGTTACTTTAAGCACTCAAGAGCTAAATATTTTAACCCTTCCCTCCCCAACAGTAGCTCTGCTCTACATTCAAGGAAATCTCTGAAAAAGAGCAGCTTCTCAAGGGGAGATGATCATACAGTGCAGCTAGGATGTTGTCATCAAGAGCAGGGGATACTGAAGCCTTGTTGGAGCCCACTATATCATTTTGAAATGGGACCATAATGTCTCTAGCACACTGCTGATTGAAACACCTGAAAATGCCCAAAATAGGAAATCTGTTGTCATTGTACCCCTGATATACTTCCTTTTGGTCCAATTTCTGCTACATAACAGAGTTGGAAACAGAATGATGGACCTGGCCAAAGCACTAATCAATCCAGCTACAGTGCCAGCAAGACATTCTGGATCATCTTGTGCTGGCAATCTGCCCTAAGTCATAACACTACAACAGGCAGTGTTGTTGTACCCAGTCCTAAATATATTTTTGGCAGCAAAGGACTCTTTGGATCAGGTGACAGGTATACACAGTTCCTGAAATGAAAACACAGTTCTTGATTGATGACACAAACTCAGAGAGGTATGAAAAGCATTGCAAATGTCATTGTTAACTTATATATTTTGAATTCATGGTGAGTGAATGCTGTGTTCCATGATTTGTTTTAAACAAGAACTTTACAACTTGACATTTATTATTTGCTAGTGCCATACATGCAGCTGTTTATGCATGGCAAGATAATCTTGGAGCTTAGAATTCTTTAGAGAAGCTTCCACTATGATAAGAAATAAAAAGTAGAAAAGGAGAAATCTATTTACTTTGAATAATTTCAACCACACTTGTTAACTATAGTAATTCATTTGTGTTGAGAAGTGCTCTGAAATAATATAGTCTAGTATTTTTGAAGCACAAGCTGTTTCATTTCCTATGTATCCTTTGAAATTTCCTTCTCAGCTGAAAACACTTACTTAAGATGGTCAAATGCCAAGCAAGAGCTTGGGAGAAAGCCACCACAGACATGTTTCTGTGAATATCAAAGCCTTATGACTTATTTTACACATTGTGAGTTTATTAAATGGTTATATTCTTATGGGAGAAATACACACAAGCACCCCTCCAGATCTATTTTTGCATGAGCAGGTTGCAATAAAAATAAATAATGAGAAATAGTATAATTGGGCAAGATTAATTTATAGTTTAATATAAAATGAAAACACAATACAAAGCCAAGAACTAGTCTGTTTAAAAACAAGAGTTAAAAAGAACCTTTAGGATAGGACCAAGAGCAAGGAGGTAACGATCTACGCTGCCCCACACAACTTGGCTCTGGATCCCTGTTTCTCTTTTCACATGCAGAGGTGATTTATTCCACACGCAAGCTTCAAGGTACACTAGCAGCAACCTCTACTGGACAGAGAGAGGAGTGTATTCCAGCACTGTACTAACTAGAGGTGCTAGTTGATGCAAGGCCTCATGCTCACAGGATGTGTCCACAGCAATCCTGACTTTAGGACTCTCCCATACCCCTATCACAGGGTTAAGAGATGGAGAGATGAAAGGAAATAGATTTTTAATCTATGGCACTTACATAATTTATAATACTTCAGGCATTGGTCTCATAAATAAAGAGTATAAAAATTGCTCATGCTAAGCAATTACAAATGTTCTCATCCAACATGCTCATTCTAAAACTACTGACAGCAACTGATGCCTGCCAGTTGTGGTCAAGTTCATTTTGGTCAGTTTCATTTAGGATTTTTACTACCTTAAGGAGAACCCTACTAAGAGGTTTCTAAGAAGTGAATCTATTTATGTCTAAAATAATTCAGCATAACAATGCAAGATTGTCTAAGGCTATGTTCTGCCTCTCTTTTCTTCCTAAAGGACATCCTGTATTTCTATAATATCATTAGTATATAATAAAAGTGCAATTAAAACTGGGGACTAGATGGGTTGAATTTGGTCATTTAAAATTCATTATTTTGCAGCCACCTATTAATCAGTTGTTCATTCTGTACTTTGGAGACGCAACAATGAAAACAGTAAGGCTTGTATGAACAACAAGGAGTGCAGAACTGCATTAAGATCAGAGTTCACATTTGAATGCACAGGGCTTGCCCGCTCCCACCAAAATCCACAAAGTGCTTGTTTCCCTTCCCCCCTTTACAAAAAAAACATGGCAAAGTTTTGCTTACAAAAACTATGAAATATCAGGTCTTACAATCTGTATGTTGAAGACTCTCCCACAAGGCTAAAGCAGAAATTAAAGATGATTCCCTTTGAGTACAAGAAATAGTCCACAAGAAAACAGTCTGACAGCATAACCATTGCAGTCTCCTCAGCATGTATAAATTTGCCAGGACCAGTCCATTTTGGGGTCTATCAACATTAGGCAGACAGGATTCCGATACCAGTAAGATATATTCAAAACAAACTCTTAACTTCCAAGGCGAAGTACTTTATAAAGGCTAGTCTGACGTACTATAGTATCAGTCAGCAGCAGCTACGCTTTGTCACTGAAGGCTGTCTCCTAAGTTTGAAGCCCTTACCACTAGATGGGGGGTTGGTATCTGTTGATGGAATTCTCCGACCTAGAGAGAGAGAGAGAGAAAGAGAGAGAGAGAGAGAGAGAGAGAGAGAGAGAGAGAAATCAGACATTTTATTATGGTAAGCCAGAAAGGCCCTTATCTATAGTTTAGCCTTAAGCATTAGTTGACTTAATATTTTCAGTTGCAATGCTAAAAATGAAGAGCACAAAATCATTTGCAAGTAGATTTGACATTTCTTATGAAAAAAAATACAGTTTCTTCTGCTAGAGAGTTTGATTAAATATTGAAGCCCAGACTATCTACACAGAGACATCCAATGAAACAGACTTTTTCCTTCACGTAAATAAGTAGTCTATAGTACTGCAGGATTATAAAGGAGCAAAAAGATTAATACTCTCCTAAATATTGGAGCCAGCATGATGTAGTAGTCTGAGCACTCAGCCATGGAAACCTACTGGGTGACCCTGGTTGCATCACCCTCTCTCAGCTCCAGAAAACCCAACGATAGGTTCACCTTAGGATCTCCGTAAGTTGGAAATGACTTGAAGGCACACAGTGATGGTTTCTAAATACAGGAAGCATCTATGCACATATGGGTCTGTGCCTGTGCAGAGCATACTTCAGAACACTCTAGAATCTAAAGCTTTTGGCAGTAATCCTGCTTGCTCTCCGTATACACTGTCCTCAGTTCAAAGAGATGAATGGGACAGTGGTAGACAGAAATAAAACCCACCAATATGCCTTCATAGTTGAGGGTTTCTGAGCCCCTTTTCCAGATCCTTTGAAACTGGGAGAAAGATGGGATTCTTTATTCTGTTTGATGGAGCATCATCATCTCTGAGTGGAAAATGAAGTTGATACGTCCCATGAATTATCATTCTAGGAAGGCTGAAGGAGCAATCCATGAGAATTGGGGTATTTCCTTGAGCCAGCTGATCAAGGCAGGAGAACAAAATTCCAAACTGTTTCTATTGTTGGTCCTTTCTCTCTCCCCTTCCGTTTTGTTACATAGCCTTGCATGCTGTTAGTTTTAAAAGTAACTCAGATGAAGAGTTAAACAAGTTAGAAATTTACAGATCTCCCCTGTGTGTGTGCGCGCGTGCGCGCGTGCATGTGCAAAATAAGTGCAGCCACAGGTAGAGGTAGATTGTTCCTTCAGCCTTCCTAGAATGATCATTCACAGGAGATATCAAACTCTCATTGTCAGGAGGGCTAAAGGAACAATCCATGTGCATTGGGATATATCCAAGTTGAACTCCTTAAGGTGGCAGTGGCTGCTGGGATGTTGACCTACTGCTTGTAGAACTGTTCGCTCAAAAGCTGCCTGTCCTGACTTAAATTTGTCCACTTTATAGTATACAATAAATGCTGATAGCTCTTTCCATTCTGCTGCTTTATGCGCTTTTTCCAAGAAAGATGTTACCCTAAATGCAGTTATAGCTGACATCATTGTCAAATATGTCCACACTTGTGATCTTGAGAGTATGAGGATAATCGTAGCACAAATGAATGTAACCTTTCAATCATCTTGAAATCATTGTTTCAGTAACCCTGAATTCCAATATTCTTGGATGAAATGAAATAAATGTCTCCATATGCCTAACTGCTTTTGTTCTTTCAATATACGGTGGGCCCTCAGTATCCGCTAGGGTTTAGTTCCAGGACACATCATGGTTACCAAATTCATGGATGCTCAAGTCCCAATATACACAATGGTGTAGTAAAATTGAATTCCTTATACAAAATGGCAAAATCAAAATTTGTCTCTTGGTTTTTTTTTTTAATTTTCATGCATTGGTTGAATCCATGGATATGAAGGGCCAACTGTAAATCTTTATAGCCCTCCTGACATCCAAAGAGTGCCACCTCTTCCCACTGGATGTGGTTGGATTTGTTCTTGCTATCCTGAGAAGCAGATGACTCTGGGAAAGGTAATGTTCTGATCCACCAGGAATATGTTTGGTGAGGTGGTAGAAATCTGTACTAAGAGAGATGTGTGGAACTAGTATCTGAATCAGTGTCCAACAAACCATGCTGCTGTTGAGAGGGTTGTTCAGGAGTAGTGGAAAAAGCAGCATTGCTAAATTCATTCCACAAGATTGCCCGTAAAATGGTAGTGACTAGTACTAAAAAAGTGGCAGGATCATGGAGGGAATTAATAACCTGTACCCAGGCTGATAGTACTGAGACCATGAAAACAAGACTATCAGTACCAGGGGAGGTATAGGAGCAAGAGGCACTGCCAGTATGATGTGTTGTTCCTGGGATCATGGATTATTGTGAATCAGGTGGCACAGATAAAGTTGAGGCCATTTGAGCGGGGGGAAGGGAGGGAGACACCATAGGATATACTCTGCATATGCGTAAAGTAGAGCACAAAGATTTACACCACAAAGCAAGTGCAGGATCCAGACAGCAGTGGTTATTGTAGGATCGATAATGGCAGTACAGTAAGATGGGCTTTGAGAGCAGCAGTTAATATTTGTAGAATAATGGGAACTGATCACAGGAATGTGGATTGAAGTTGTCATAATATAAGAGGTTGACTGAAGTAGTCAAGATGGGAATCCATGTTCTCAGTACCCAAACCAATGCTAGTGCTGTTTAAAGTCAAAATCCTTGACTAAACAAGTGAACGATCAGACTCATGATAGTTCCAGTCAACCCATAACCAAGACCTAGACTACTCCTAGTCTGATCAAGCTTTTTTCTCTCAAATACAAAGCTTATTCTGGACTTCTTGGACCTACTTGGTTGTTACAAACGAGATTCATCTTGGACCAATTTTTCAGACAGGTAGATTCTGTAACACACATTGCTGAGGAGTTGTTTTGTCAACCTGAATGCATGGAGGACAACTCAGTGCGGAAAATTCCAGAAAGCTGGATTAATAGGCTTGTCTAGCGACTGCTGAGTTCTTCATTTGTTCAGCAGAGGACTTCTTTCTGTTTCTTCTTAAATTTAGAGTGATCTGCTGTGTATGTCTTTCTTATTCAGAGGTCTTATCCTAAGGCAATAACCTATTGGACTCAACACAATCTGTTGATCAGAGGTATAAGGCACAGTGGGTGCCTTGCCATCAATAGAAGAGCTCCTCTGTGCTGCAAACTGAGAATGTCTGCAGTCAGTTTCTGAAAATGCCAGGAAACTGGCAAACCATAGGTTCAGCCACTGACTCAGGACAGTTACGTCTCTAGAAGCCTCAATCAAGACAACCAAATGAATGAGTTTGATCAACAAATCTTTGACAAACTAAGCAGAAATCAATTTGATATATGTATCCTACATACAAGAATCAGTTGACATAGTTGTCAGTGAAGGATATTCCCCTTTTACACTGAACACATTATTTGAGAAAGGTCTGAGGCCATTGGCCTCAGGGTGAGATTGTACCAACAGCTAAGTAACATTTTTTCTGTTTCCAAATATAATAAAACAGATTGTGAAGATAAAATAGATAAAACATAAAACTACTAACAGAAAAAAATGCCAAAAATCTCTATTATCTCTGTTACATAAATTAACAAATTTAATAAGATAACATCTTTTTATAACAGAGGCCTTACTGCTGTCTTTACGGAAAGGAGAACAGAGAGATCTAGACAGTTAATGGGCAAGTAGAAGCCCTAAAGCAGAGCTTTCCAAACTTTTCATGTTTGTGACACACTTTTTCGGCATGCATCATTTTGCAACACAGTAATTCAGTTTTACTAGCAAACTGGAGGCACTCAGAAGTGTATCTAGGGTGTGGAAAGGCAGCTCCCCCACTCCTGGCCTGCTGCCATCACCCTCACCAGTAAAGGCCCCAGTGAGAACAACTGCAGGAGGAAAGGCAGCCCCTTTCCACCCAGTCCTTGCCCATTTCCTTCACTCTTGCCAGGGAAAGGTCCCACTGACAGTGACGGCAGTGAGCCAGGTTCAGGTGGGGGGGTCTTTCTTTGCTAGGGAGGCAACACAACAACAAACTACAGGTCACGACATACAATTTGGAAAGCCCTGCCCTAAAGTAATTAATGTGAAGAAAACATACCGTAATTCTATATTCCTATTAAATGGTGACAAATATGAATTCAATG
>CAOLHI010005058.1:0-85780 GCA_948474755.1 Ctenosaura bakeri | reverse complement strand
GTCTCCAGGGCTCAGATAATGACATAAAATAAATTGCAACAATTATCCATGTATTTTTCCAAGAGACATGTTATTTAAAGCCTATCTGGGCCTTCCAGAATGAAAGACAGAGGAATGTCCACTTTATGAAATTGCTATTAATGTGTGACCTAGAGTTGAAGACAAGGTTAATTATGGGTTTTTAACAGAAGTTTCATTTTGGCTTAATATCAGTGCCTGGCTCTTAAATATTGAAGTAAGTTACATTTTTCAGGGACAATTGCTTTTGAATGAAGAATGACAGGACTCTGATCTTTGCTGACCCTTACAACTCCCACTGTGTAATCCATAGCAACTATGTTTCTAAGGCAACCAGAGAACACGTAGTAGAACAGGATAAAACCATGAAATCTGATGTCATACTTTCTCTAGGATACAAAATGGAAAGTAATCTCTTAAAGCAGACTTATTAAATATTGGACCTATTGTGTAGAACGAATGAGATGGTTTCTGTTTAATGGAGCTCCCACTACATATTGCTCTGAAGACAGCAAAATAAGTGCAGGCAGCAAGTTAAGCAATAACAAATATGTTTAGGATTGAGGTGGATGAAGTGTAACTCTCAAGCACTCCACTTCATGGCAGCTGGTGAATTAACCTGGCTGCCATTCGCTCCCCTTGTGAAGATGTTACCCCTCCGTCAAATTATTCTCATTGCTTTCCCTTTTATTCCTCATAGAAATGGAGTTCTGAATGGAAACTCTTCAAGAAGGGCCACTCTCTAGTTATGTTCCTAACCAATCAATCATTAAAGAAGATTTGGATGCCCCAAAGCTAAGGAGAACTGCAATTTCTGCAGTGCAACATTGGCAGTTAGATCATTTCAGATTTAAGAGTTTTACTCTTCAGATTAGATCTGCAGTGGTTGTTGGGCAGCAAGTCCTAGAATTGCTTACCCTTGGCAAAGAGGTCAGTGGCAATCTGAAAGCATGTGGAGGATACTAATTTGGACTCCACCGTTTTAAATGGCAAGGTGTATTGCCATAAGATGGTAAATCAGTTCCCTGGGCCAGTCCTACCATTAGGTAGAATGGAGGGCCACCTCAGGCAGCAGACTTGGAATGTCATGGGAAGGCAGCAGGGTAGGAGGGGGGAGTTTGTGCAATTTTCTACCTCAAGGTTCAAAATAATTCAGCTGGCTTTGGAAGCCAGAAAATCCATTGACATTAGTGCAACATTTTCTGCTCTGCCTCAGGCAGCAATATGTCTTTGGGTGATTTTGCCAGCCCTACTGCATTTGAGATCCTTCTTGCCCTTTCTCTTGCACGGCACTTTGGTCTTCTGTCCCAGGGTCCTGCCTTGATCTAGGATGTGCTTTATGCCTGAATAATGAGTTTCATCCTTTCTTCAATACATTCTACCATGTCATCGCCAAGAGTTGTACATCAGTTATGTTTTGATCCTTCCACCTTCATTGATAGTAATCACTTGGCAGGTGTTTTAAACTTGGAATTAACAAATTCCTTTTTTTTCCCTTCTGGGTGGGTGACAAAGGAAAGAGAAACATTAGCTTTTCACCTCTTCTGCTTTGTCTATGTTCTTTTGTCTTACCATTTGAATCTACCTTGATCCCAGCATTAACCTAAAAGGCAAGCTAGAACTCTAACAGATTTCCTTGTAGGTCCCTGAGTTCCTTTCCTATGATGAAATGTGAGCGCAGAGCTTTTCTGGATTATAACTCCCAGAATCCTTCAGTCAGCGTAGTAACTGGAGGATTCTGACAGTTGTAGATAGAAAAAAAAGGAAATCTTCCAAATTTTGTGGCTCTGTGTCTTCACAGAATCCTTCTCTGCTCTGTGCCTTTTCAAAGAGAAATAAATGTATTCATGCAATTATTTTCTTTCTAATTTGTATGGAAAAAAAACAGAGCCACTGTAATAAGATTTGGAAACAGTTTCATTCTGGCCTGATGTATCCTCATGAATCATTACCTGAATTGCAAAATTGTAAATTGAACTGGACATCATAAAATTCTTTGTGCTAACTGCACTGCAAATTAAACCATTCAGCTGTACAAAGGTACAACCAACAGGGTGGAGAAAGGCTACAACTGTGTAAATGCGTGGCTCAGCCAACTTGTATATAATCTAATGGCTGTAAAATTATAACGAACATCCTGAAACATAATTTTGCAGCCATTTGACAGTGTATTAAAGGTTGACCCCTTCCTGTGAACCAAGAGCATGCCTTATAGAAGGGCCCAAGAAATCCTTATGCTGGTGATCACTCATGCTCATTCCTTATTTCGTTTGAGCCTCCTCCCAATGCTGGAGCTCATCCAGAGTGGTGAAAAGCCTAAAGAGTTGTAACTTAAGGGATCAGATTAAAAAACAAAAACAAAAACCAGTCCATATATTTCCTGTCGCAGTTTATTCTCCATGAATTCCTGGGACTAGGTGAGGCTTTTGAAACCCTGGGGAAAAGTTTTGTTTGTCTGTTTAATCCCAGGAGATCTACCAAGTAATTTCCTGCATCGGGATCCCTTCTCTTCATTTCTCTTGTACCTCTGAACATCCCACTGATAACATCTTGCATGGAGGAATATAGAAGCAAAGGAAAACCTTAACAGCACAAATCAGCACATCTCTAGTGGACCCAAAGTCTTGGTACATTTAGGGCATGGTTGGATGTGGGAGTAGGAACATTTCCTGTCCCATGAATTTCAGGTGGGATCAAAACCACACTATTTATTGGTTGTACTTTTAAACCAGGATTTCATTGGAGCAAACTGCTTGTGCTACAAACCATCAGAAGAACAGTTTGATTTCCCCGGTGCTGGTGCACATAAGCGGCACACATTACCTCATTGTGTAAGCAGATGTTATCATTTCTCTGCTTGCCCAACTCTAAATATGTTCTGGCAAAAATATGCCAGCAAGTCTTTCCACCCTGCCAGTTTTCAGTTTGATCTTGTCCTCTGACTGATCAACAATCAGATTTGTCTGTTTGTTTATCTATTTGCAAATATTTATATACTGTTTACACCTTAACATTTCAAAGCAGTCAACATCAATAAAATACAAAATGTACATAATAACAAATACACAGTACATAATCAACATACTGCTTTATGAGGTCCATGAAAGAGATGTCAATTTGGGCTAAACAGGGAAGATGTGCTCACACAGTATGTTTTCAACATGCATAGAAAACTAAGTTGAAGCATGTCTTAGTTCTAGTGGAAATGGATTCCACATGGTAGGTGCCTTTACACTAAATACAGTTTTGAAACTCAACATAGTTAAAAATACAAACAGGAAATTGGTGACTAGAGGAACACATTATAAAATGAAACATAAAACTAGTTGCTAATTTTTTTAAAAAAAAGGCATATAAAACCATAAAGGAAAAAAAGAAAAAGAAAAAAAAGAGAAGAATGCTAAAATCAAATCTAGTGAAAAGCAGGCCTTAATATGCCTGCAAGGACAGAAGGTCCCAAGATCTTGCACCAGAAAGATCATGATGTTAGCACCATGCACACATGTTTGGAGAGTGCATTTCCAAACTGGGAGCCACCACTACAAAGCCCCTCTTTCTTTTGCCCATTTTCCTTGCCTCATTTGGCAAGCACACTTGCAAGAGGTCATTAGATGAAGACCCTAGGGTATAGGGAGGCAGATACAGGAACAAGTTCTCCTTTAAGTAATCAGATAAAGTCCTTAAACATTAAGAGTTGTAAAGGTTAAAACCAAACAAGGATTGGCAGTGCAGATGGCATAGTAGCATCACATCACAGAGTCCCAGTTCAGTAAATAATGTACAAGGGGGAACGCATGTCACTTCATAAACTAGATCCTGAGGATTTAATCAGAAAGGCCAGAACAAAGGCTGTTTCAAACAAAGAAAACAAAAATAAACCTGCAAGCAAGGAAGCTGGACATGAGATGCTTCTCAGCTGCTTCACAGCCATTATAGAGTACCACCCAACAGTAAGAAATCCAGGTATCCTCCAGCAAATCAAGATGACACTATATGATGGTGACCACTTTGGCTTCCTGGCATAACACAAGAATAAGCCAAGAATGAATGGGCTACTTTAGCCATAGGTTTTTTTTCTTTTCTTCCCTTTTATTCAATATATATCCCACCTTTCCTACAAAAAAAAAGGTCTCAAGGTGTTTAAAAAATAATAAAATGGAAAACAACATTTTAACTAAAACATAGCATTAAAACAAATGCATTCAAAACACAATTAAAAATGCAACAATACAAGAAACAGATCCTCGCCTTAACCCACAAACTACCTGATACAATAGGCTGGTGGAAGGACACAGACAGTGAGCAAATATAGGTGTCTTGGCAGGGAATTCCAGAGTCTGGAAATAAGTAGTCATATCCAATGATGTCATATCCAATGGCTTGCATAACCCTAGACCCTGGGGTTGACAGAATGCATCCTCTTGGGCAGGGTTATATAGCCTTTGGTTCTCCAAGTGGTTTGGACTTCCCCAGTTCCAGTCAATATGGCCAGTGCACAGGAATTAGAACCACAGAGTTGGGAGAGACCACAGAGGCCATTGAGTCCAACCCCCTGCTATGCAGGAACACCCATCAAAGAATTCCCAACAGATGGTCATCCAGACTCTGCTTAAAAAACCTCCAAAGAAGGAGACTCCACCATACGCTGAGGCAGCATATTCCACTGCAAGACAGCTCTGATTGTCAGGAAGTTCTTCCTGAGGTTCAAGTGGAATCTCCTTTCCTGTAGTTTGAATCCATTGCTCATTGTCCTAGTCTCTGGAGCAGCAGAAAACAAGCCTGTTCCCTCTTCAATATGACATCCCTTCAGATATTTAAACATGGCTATCATGTCCCCTCCTAACCTTCTCTTCTGCAGACTGAACATCCCGAGCTCCCTAAGCCACTCCTCATAGGGCTTCATGGCTTCCAGACCCTTCACCGTTTTGGTTGCCCTCCTCTGGACATGCTCCAGCTTGTTGATATTCTTCTTGAATCGAGGCACCCAGAACTGGACACAGTATTCCAAATGAGGCCCAACCAATGCAGAATAGAGTGGTACCGTTACCTCCCTCGATCTAGACACCATACTCCTATTGATACAACCAAGAATCATGTTGGCTTTCTTGGCCACCTCATCACACTGCTGACTCACGTTCAACTTGTGATCTATCAAGACTCCTAGATCCCTTTCACATATACTGCTATCTAGCCACACATCCCCCATCCTATATTTGTGCATTCCAATTCTGAGAAGTAAAGAAAGCTAGCATGGTATAGTGGTTTGAGTGTTGGACTATAACTCTGGAGGCCATGGTTCAATTCCCTGCTCAGCCATGGAAACCCACTGGGTGACCTTGGGCATGTCACACACTCTCTGTTCCAAAAAACCCTGTGATAGGTTTGCCTTAGGGTTATCATAAGTCAGAAACAGCTAGAAGGCACACAACAACAACAAAGGCACAAATATCTGGAGAACTAAAGTTTGAGAACTACTGCTGTAGGATCTAGAGGGATTGTGGACTTGACTGGTGACCTCCATGCTGTATCACACATTGCTTTGAGATGCTCCCAGAATCTAAAATGGTTTGCCATTGAGCATTAAATGTAGGGGGCTGGTGTCCAAGAATTTTCCTTGAGCGTGTGCCATTTTTTGTATAGTTCTTGGATCATGGCAAATACATCCAGTCCAAAAAGTTAAGGATGGTGCCCAGCTGCATTTAGTAATAGAGATCAATGTAACAGCATGATTCAAAGGATGCCACAATTCCTCTGTAGCCACAACTAAACAACTGCTGCTCTGTGATGGGTGAGCATTTAAAAAAAAGGGGGGGGCAGCTCCTATTAAACCTGGAGGTATTTAATTCTTACTTGTGTGGAGGAGTTTTGTTTGTGTTCTTACACTGTTTTGAATCTACTTCCCAGGATTAATTATTTTATCAGCTGAAACGCTGCAAAATATCCTTATGTCTAAACACTTTCATGTTTACATTTCAATTTGTTTCTTTTGGCTGGTCCCCACAGTACTTGTTCTAATCTGATTGCGCTGTGAAACACATGGATAGCTAAAGATTGAGAAAACTGCACATTTTTAACAGTGCTTACATACTGTATGTACTTGTGCAGAAGTGTAATGAGTTACACTGAGTTCAGTGAAGCTTACTGCCAGGGACATTGGCGTAGCATTGTGAACTGTAATTCTGCACCTATTTACCCTGAAGTAAGTCCTATTAAACATACTGGGGTTACTTTTAAATAAGCATGTAGATGATTATGCTATAAATTATCTAGGCGTAAATCAAGTTGCTAATCCCAACTACAGGTCATCTGAACTAATAGTATTTGCATAGCTTTTAAATCACCATTTAGCAACTGTTTCAATGGGTCTTCTGTAGCTTGGACAAAAAACTGGGCTTGGGACCTGCAGGAGAAGAAATCATATGGCCCTTCAGATGTTGTTGGCCTTCAAGTCCCACCAGTCCCACTCAAGCATAAGCAATGGTAAGCAATGCTGGAGGTTATTATCCAACAATATTTTGAGAGCCACATGATTCCAATCTTTCCCCTAGAGCTCTTTTTCACTGAATCCGTTAAATACAAATAACCCACATCTTTATGTGAGAAAACAATATAGCTGTTAGTCTATCCACTACCTTTGACTCCCCAGCTCCACAGTATAATCAAAACCCACCAGCAATTGATTGAAACAGACCGAAACTGAACATTGCAAAAATCACATGGCTGTTACTATCTCTTCTCTCTTGTAAATTTAGCAATCCAACAGCATGATGTGATACCACAATATCCTGGCCACTTCTCCAATTCATTTTGCTGCTGCTTGTGGAGGTGGAGGAAACTTGGAGCATAGTGACATCATGTCATATGTTCTGGATTATTAGACTTTACCAGAGAACAAGACATGGGAGCTGTGGTTTTCAGCAGCAGCCACATGATGATTCTCATAATGTCTAGCTGCAGCCTTATTGAGAGTTGAACTTGGAACTTGTTCTGGGATATCGGTCAAGTGGTATAACCAGTTAGATTTTTATGCCCCAGAGCTGCCCTTTCCTATCACAGGATAGTTTCCATGGCCAATCTGTGTCAGATGACAGCAGCTGTTCTGTTGTGTGACTGGCTGTAAAACTATCTCCTTACAAAATACAAAATACAAATACGAAAGGTTAGCGTGAGAAGTATTGATCGGACAAGTCAAACATTGTCCTTTAGGTCTGATTTTGCACTCAGGTTGCTCCAGTTCCAATGCAATACTATAACCAGTACACCACATGGATTTTTACTGTTTCTCTTCACTTGCCATGAGCTGAAAGCAAGTGTGCCGTCTGACATGAAATGGATATCAGTATGCCTTGGAGTTCTGTAAATTGTATCTGTCTATTTTGTATCATAGGATACAATACAAAAGCCCCTATGTTCTGTGTCACAGTATAATGATGAGGTAGTGTAATTGCCTTCAATACTGTGTGAATGAACCATTAGTGCTGTTTAAAAGCATTGGTATTAGAAATCATTAATACATAAAAACAAACAAACCTGAAAATTCAATCTACATATTCCAGCAGTGACATCTGCAGAACAGAGACTGGTTCAATCATGTTAAATTTTGTGATTCTCCCTAGAAACGGCACTAGTACTTAGTAAGAGACTTCTTATTCTGTTTTATTCCACAGGTTTTTGAAGCATATGGCCACACTGAGACTGAGCAACAACATTATTATAGAAGAGGTAAAAGTGAGGAACATAGATTTTGTTATATCATGTACTATTTTTTGTGAAGAAACTAGGCTTCTTTGGAGTTCTGGACTATGTTTTATCCTAAAAAATAAAAAATACTGGCCTTCACTGTTGGTAAAAAGAGTTTGGAAAAAGCAAAAATTAGTGTGTGTTTGTGCTTCCCATGTCTTTCAGTCTTCTCCTTAATCTCAAATTTTCATTTGATTTCTGCCTTCTACTGAATCTCTCACTTACTTTCAATTTATCAACCACTCCTTTAAAACATCCTTGGAGTCATGAAAGAAAATTCAAATAATACCAAATTTTGCCAGTTCAAATTTCATGCTTCATACATTTGCATTCTGTTCCACATTTCTTTGTGCTTTGCAGTCGAAGTATTTTTTTTAATCATGTATTATTCACAACTAGGTTTAGTGGACAGCCTGATGAGTAGCTCCAAGTTACATTTTTTTATATTAGAACATTTGTGTAGCAATTACAGCTTGATGGCCTGTCAGATCCATGCAGTCAGTCACATAATTGACTCTAATTAAAAAACGAAAGAAAGAAGAATATGAATCCTGCTGTATAAGTAGCCAAAGAAAACAAGAAAAAGGGGATGAGAGGTTAAAATGTTACTCAACTGCCTTTCCTCAGGAAATCCTGTAGTTTCAACAACAACAACAAAAAAAACATGTGAGGGAATCAGTGCTTCCCATGAAGAGAATCCTACCTGGGCAGGTATTCAGCACAAGGGTGTTTCATATGTGTATCCTTCAGTACCTTAATTCCACCACAGTTGTTTGTACCAGTTCTACCTAATTCTGCATAAACCAAAAAGGAAGAACGTGACAATCTGAGTTCAGATTTTTCGCAAAAGAATTTTTTATAGGAAAGTAACCCCTAAAGATGGCTGAGTAAAACATTATGACAGAGGCAGGCAACCTAGTAACCTGCAGATGTTCAGGGCTAGAAATCCCAGAAGCCCTTACCACTGGAAATGTCAGCCAGGGTTTATGTTTGCAGTTCAAAACATCTGGAGGGCATCAGGTTGCCTACCTGTGGAGAGCCTGAATGTGAAGCCCTGCAGATAATTACAACAAGACAGGGAAATGACCAACAGACTTGTTTGGAACATTTATACCTTGTCTCTCCTAAAAGTTGGATAACAGAAAAGGGGAGATAAAAGAAAAAAGGCAATTATAGTAAATATACAAATACAAATAATAAAATAATACAAATATAAATACTTTCCAAATGTGTGCATGTGTGTACGCGCACGTGTGCATGTGTGTACTGAAATCACAAAGTAATTGTGGTTGATAGAGTTTTAGGGATTTTTCTTCTGTTTAATTTGGGTAGTTCAGGTGCTTTCTTTTAGTGGACAGAGCTCATAAAAAATGTTGTTAGGAGAGTAACATGTGCAGATGTATTTGCAAGTCTGTATTAACTCCCTTCTTTCATTTTATTTTTTAAATTACTTTCATCAGCACAATCTGAATGTCAGGATGGTATGTAGTGGAGAAGCTTCCACTCTCAAACCATTCACTCTCAAACCTTGGTGGCGCAGTGGTTAAATGCCAGTACTGCAAGTCCAAAAGGTTGTGAGTTCGATCCTGCTGGGCTCCAAGGTTGACTCAGTCTTCCATCCTTTCGCAGGTCGGTAAAATGAGTACCCAGCTTGTTGGTGGCATGTATAGAAATGTTTTGAAATACATGCTATTTGCAAGTTGTTCGCCGCCTCGATCCATATGGAGAGGCAGGATACAAATAAATACATTTTAAAAAATTAAAAAAAAATGGGAGGGTGGATACCTCTTTCTTTAAAGATGCCTAGTTTTCCTCTATTGCCTAGCTATCTGCCATAGAGTATGGATGGGTAGAGCAGCCTGCCAAAGAGGCTGTCAACTCTGCAGAGAACTAGCATCTGTCTGCCTGCCTATCTATCCATCCATCTACCCGCCCTTCTATCTGTTTCCTGCCCTATATTTGAGGATCTCAATGCTGCATACAATAAAATCAATATGAACAGTTTAAAATAAATTAAAACTGCAATAATAATGTAAAGTCTAAATGCATATTAAAGCAACTGACACTGAATACAGGAGAGTTTGAAAACAATTGACACAATTTAAAATCACTCACATGTACATATTTGGATGAAATTAGTCATGGCCCCAAAGCTTTTGTAAACAACCATGTTTTTACTTGGCTCCAGAATGATAGCAGTGCTGGTGCTAACTTGGTTTCTAAGGGGAGGATATTCTTTAACAAGGGTGGCAGAAGAACAAGGCTCTCTCCCATGTCTACACCATCCCATCTACAATGCCTAGTTTCAGGAAGCATGAGTCGTTCCATCTTTGACTGTCTTTTGCCGATCCTTCCAGCAGCCTATTGCTTTTATCTGTGATCTCTTCCTCTGCTGTTGTTGCTGTTGTAGTTTTGTAGTTTTAACTGACTATATTTTAATGTGATATTGTGATTTTAAATGGTGGCATGCTACCTTCAGCAGTGCTAGAAGCAATGGCTATAAGCATCCATATAAATAAAAATAAGCAGCCAGAAGCTTCTTCTTTACTGCTGGTGATCTTGGGCTTGGCTTCCCTTGGGGCCTTCATGGAGTGGACTGTGGGGTAAATCATCACTATGGGGACAGACAAAGAAAGCATAACATTCATCCACTGTGGCACGTTGTCTCTGAAGCTGGATATGTGACAGGTGTCTGTGAGGGGGTGAGGGAGAAGAGGGTGTGCTCAGCCCATAGTCATGTACCAGCTTCTCCCACATGGGGGGTTGTTTAGGAGGGAAGCCGTACAGAGTCTCAGTACAACTTTCTGCTTGGGGGTTGCAATGGCTTTTGATCTGTTTCTCTATGCATCTCATCTGTAACACAAAAGAGCTCGTGGATGTTTCACAAGCAATGGCAATGATTAAATTTGGAAGCAGGTATCTCCCCTTGACACGTGGGAGACAATGGCCTATGTCACTTCACTGTAGCATAAATATCCACTAAATCCACTAAATCCAAACAAATCCCAACCAGGCATTGTAGATGGCATGGTGTAGACATGGTGTAGACAGCCTCTACACTGAATAACAATGTATTGCAATGTATGTGAATCACTAGCCAGTGTACATGGCCAACAATCTATGTGTGAAGGCAATACATAGAGTCAATTAACATTCACATCCTATGCTGTGTATTCATGTGCAAGGGTCTCACATAAGCAACTCTGCTTCTGCTGCCATCAGCTGGACACACCTATTGTGCATCATCCAGAAAAATAAATCACCCCACATGTGTAGTCTAACTTACATCTGAGGATGTCACTAATAAGATGCCAACCATTGCTCCCTACTATGGAGGAAATGAATGTTGGAGCAATACAGTTCAGACAAATCACAGTTTATGGCAGAGATGGGATAATTCAGCCCCCAAGATGTTGTTGGAACTGCAACTTCCAGTAGGCTTGGTCAGCATGATGGAGCATGCTGGGAACTATAGTCCAAAAACATCTGGAGGGCTATATGACTTCCAGTTCTGGTTTATGACAAAGGGGGATTGAGGGGGAAAACATTCATTGCCCCTTAATGGTAGCCCCAGATTCACCTCCTGAGACAGGCGGGACTTCATTCTGCCTAATAACGGAATCAGCACCTAATGAGAAACTTCTTATCCCATTTTATTCCACAGGTTTTTACAAGCATATGACCAAACTGAGACTGAGCCACAACATTCTTATAAAAGAGGCCAAACTGAGAACAGATTGAGGTATCTTAATGCTTTTGGCAATGCTATGAAAATATAACATAGGTTCTTCTAGCACTATTTTTGTTACTTATGCTTGCATGCTTGCAAACCATGGTTTGTGCAGAAGTTAGACTTTATTGGTATTCTGGACTATGTTTTTTTCCCTAAAAATAAAATTCTGGTTCTCAGTGTTACAGAAAAGAGAAATCCATGTGCAATTTTGCTTTCCATATCTTCTTAGTTTCTTCTTAATCTCAGATACCCTCTTAATTTCTGTCTCCTACTGAATATATCACTTAATTTCAATTTATCAACCATTCCTTAAAAACATCCTTGGATTCATCACATAAACTTTTTTTTAAAGATGTAAAGGCTTGAAACACAGATTTTTTTTCTCAATAATCTATGAATATGCTCAGGATTTCTCCATAAGACTTTGGTGTTTTTCCATAATATTCCAATCACTAAAAACTGTTGTGTGATAAAAACATTTTTGAGTATGGGTGCAGATAAACTAATGCTCTTGCAGCTGGCAAGGACTTGGCCTCCAAGTTTTTAAACATATTAATTTGAAGCCTGAGGTCCCAGCTTTCTCCTATCCCCTGTCTTCTTCTCCCACTCACAGGATGAGAATATTTGCAATCCACTCATATTAAGTCATGGGACATAAGGCATATGAGTCTCACTTGTATACATTTCTTCTGATTTTTTGCCACATCACTGCAAAGAAGCCTCTTTTTCCTGCACATGGTAAGCCAACAGTCATGATTGGTTTGCTACATCAACCAGTTTCCACACTGCTGCATTTTTTCAGCCAACAGCTATCACACTACTATATGCTTATGTGAATCCAGGCACAGCTATTTTCCCCCTTGGCAATTAATTCATCTGCAACACTCCAAATAAATGCTAATGGAATAAACTATATAATATGAAAAGAAATGAACGGTCCCAATGGAAAGTCACTTTAATTAATTAGAGAAGCATCACAGAATGTATTCATTCCTCAAATGCCTTATGGAAAGAATGCTCCCTGGTGAATACAGACAAAGTGAAATTAATTACTCTTAGCTGAATGTAAAGACAAATCTTGTCCACAGCTGATTCCAAATTCTGTTTCACAAAAATTCTGTCACACTCAGCAGCGCCTAATTGTTTAACATCTGTGGAACAGAGTTTAAAGAAATGTCTTTTTAAAATACAATACAGGCTGTTACAATATCCCCAGCTTTCCTTCAGGCATACACTACTTTTCTATGCTGTATTTTAATAGGATGTTTATAGGTGCTGAACAGATAAATTTATAGCACTAGAGTTACCCTACTACCTTGGGCTTTGCACAAGAGAGAGGAGGGGGAAATATAAAGTATTTTTCCATTCTTACTTAAAAGTGGTGAGAAAGAAAGAGAGAGAGCAGAGAGATTTTTACCAAGCAGGAATTTGATTTTGCAGGCCTGAATACCTGCAGGGCATTGCAGGACAGTCAAACAGGCTATCCTATCTTCACAAGAGAGAAAAATCTTAACTCTGATGCATAGGAGTGCTGAAATATGCACTTGATAACCTTGGACAAGTCAGCATCACATCGCAGCATCAATTTTCACTAAAAGTGAGGGTGCACTCTCCCAAGTTAGACTGGCCATAAAGGAACAAAGAAATTACACAGCAAAATAGTTTATTTAAACAAAGAATGGCAATAATCCAAAGGCCTGTGCAACTAATTCCATGCATAACATTTTTGTGCTTGTTTTGCTCCAAGAATCTACAAGGCAAGCTCCTTTTATAACTGATGGAGTCTTTCAGAACCAGTCTGGCAAGAGGGGCCAGCAAAACAGAGATGACAGAAAGAAAGAAAGAAAGAAAGAAAGAAAGAAAGAAAGAAAGAAAGAAAGAAAGAAAGAAAGAAAGAAAGAAGACGAGCGAGCAACGTCACAGTCTGAAAAGTTACTTATTTGGGCTACAACTCACAGAATAGCCAGCCAGTGTGAAAAAAAAATTAATATATAATGCTACATTTAGATAAGCCCTCTGATAATCATCATCAGCCTTTATTATGATTAATAAACCATAAGGTAAATCAAGATAATCAAAATGCATTATAAAAACAATACTGCATTACTTAATAACTTACATGTATTCCATTAATACATATCTATTACATATCCCTTTGATAATAAAGGATGTGGGTTCAAATTCCTCCCCAGCCACTAAGTTTTAGGCCAGCCTTGGAACTATTATCATCTGAATCTCCTTCATCATATTTCTAAGAACATAAAATGAAAAGAATTCTTGTGTATATTTTTTCAACCATATAAGGATAGGACAAATTTCACTGAAAAGTCATTTTTCAATGAGATTTGTAGCATTTTTATTTGTGATTCCAAAATGACCTTTTACAGCAGGAACGAGGAAGGAGGAACCAGACCCTTAAGGCTGAATCAGGCTCTCCAAAGGACCCAACCTAGCGTTCTGGGGTTCTACATGGTACCTCTGTTTGTTGGCTTTACAATTTTTGTATGGGTTTTCCTTCCCTTTCTAAATGGTTGAAATTCCTCAGTCCAACAGAGGTTCTCCACCATTGCTTCAGAGAGACTATAAGCCTGGAGGAGCTGCTCAAACAAATTTCTGGAACAGAGGAAATGCATAAAGTCAAAATTCCTCAGAAACCAATACCCCAAAGTGAGCCATACGGATGGCATGACTTACACCAACAACCTCCATATGCTGAAAGCACAAGTAGATGGATACCATATGCTGAAGCCTCCATGTATGCAGTATGTGCATGAATACTGGAAGCACGAGTACACTCTAGAGTTGAAGTTATAGGTCCAATTCTCACAGAGGTGGTAAACTTGCATCTGTACTAGAATACTTTAAGATGGCATGCAAGAGAGACCTCATGTTATTGAATGTAACTTCATATCAAAATTGGTTTTGATGAAGGACATCATACGTGAAATAGACCATAGGTACAGTCTTATAATTTCTTCCCCTCTATGGGACACCCCTTTTGCTCTGGGCTATTAGTGAAGCAAAGTATATGCCCTCAACTTGCCTGTAGATTTACAGCAACCCCATGAATTTCATTGGGTTTTCATAGGCAAGGAATACTCAGAGGTGGTTTGCCATTGCTTTTCTCTGAATATACCTGATATTCTCTGGTGGTCTTCTTCCAAATACTAATGATCCTGCTTAGCTTCCTAGATCAGAAGGGATCCAGTGCTCTCAGGATATTAGATAATTATCTTGGCTCTGGGCTTTACAAACAAACAAACAAAGCAAGCAAGCAAGCAAGCAATTCATTTTCTAGAAAGTCATGCCTAAGGATAATAGGTGCTTGGTAGACATATGCTCCAATACAGCACAAATGAAAATTGGATGAATGTGGCTAAGAGTGTGATTGAGATGGCAAAAGCAATTAATGATGACCCAACACATATTTACATCCCCACCTATGACAATTGGGGGAGAATGGCAAATTCCCCCTGCCCCCGAAATTCCTCATAGTATATCTTTAAACTCTCCAGGGGATGCAATGGGACGCATTTGGGGGTCCCTCCCCCTTCCTTTCCGGGAAAACCCTAGGATAGGGTCACCATATCTCTGAGTTGACTTGAAGGCACATAACAACAAGCAACAGCCCAAAGAAAAGGAAGGGGGAGAAGGAGTTCCTAAAATAACCTGAATAGCAGGGAAACAGTCAAAAGCATATCCTGAAGGATGGAGTGCTTTTGATCCTTTCCTCCATTTTTGGAGTGGGAGGCACTGGGACACTTGGAGGCTGCAGAAACAGTCTTTGGGTTGTGTGTACCTGAGAGGTTTTGATTACCCCACCCCTACCCTCTAGAATATTGTTCGGTTCTTTAATTAAAACCCATTAATGCAAACCACTGCTGGATTCATAGCCAGCTCTTTCTGAAAAAAAGAAAAATACTTAGGAATTGGCTCAGTTTTAGAGAAAGGACACCAAAAAGTGATAGAAAAGGTCTCCTTGCATACAATATGAAAGGGGCAGTAGAGAAGTCAAAGCAAAGGAGGAGAACAAAATGAGAGACAAGGACTAAGGTAATTGTGTGCATAGGTCATAGACAGGAAGAAAGTGTTACAAAAGAAGAAATAATGTTTCAGAGTCAGCCATGCATCAGAAATTACACAAAAGTATGGCAATTCCAAAAATGGGAGTATGAATAAGGAGAAATGAACAAGACCATCAAGCCAGAAGATATTTCTCATCAAGGCATGAAGTGGAAAGGTAGAAAGACTAAGTATTAAGTGTGCTTTTTTGGGTTGACCATTGTTGGAGTTTTTTTCTTTTTTTTTCTTTTTCTCTTTTGTGTAAAACTCAAAAGGAACAAATGAATGTCTTTCCACTTTCACATGCTATATTTGCTCTCTTACTGTAGTGACCTTTCTCCACTGTGAAATTGCTTTTTAATTCTATTTTTCATCCTGTCTGTGATGATATCCATTCATTTTCTTTATAGGCCCTGATTTTTAGACACCTTTTTCAGGGTATTAAAAAAAAAAGTCTGACTTCTGTTCAGCACTGTGCAGATGGGAAACTGGAACTGAAATCCAAGAACTTTGTCACAACTCCTCAAAGTGCTAATGGATGGACAAAGATTTTGCATCCAGATCTGTACCCCCTTCAGCTCAAAAATTTTCTCCTACATTATTCTGCCTTGTATTCTACAATAGTCTGTTTTAAGCCAAGTTATTTAGGATTTAGATTTTTACCACTCAGACTTTAAAGCTCACCTTCAAAACATTTCTAAGGATGCATAGACCCAAAATGAGTTAGCCTACGCAAATATACTCTTGAAGTTTTTCTTCTTTGAGAGAGGTGAAAAAGACTATCTTACTTGCCAAAAAAAATGGATCTGTTGGGCAAAGGGATTATCTGCCGGTATATTTTGCATGGATGCAATAGGGGGAGGGGGAGAGGGAGAAAATAGTGAAGAGATCTTTGAGAAAAAGAATTCAACACTTTTACCTGGAATTGAAAGAGTTGCACATTCTTTTTTCTGTCAATCAAGTATTAGCCAGGCAGGACATGGAGGTGAAGATACGATTGTTCCTTTTGTGTCACTCTAAAGGATTTGAATTTTCCAACAACTGGAACTAAGCTGAGAAGAAAACTGTGTTGCTGAAGGAAATAATGTGCAGTTGTCATCAGGGAAGAGACAATATCATAGAAAAGAAACTATTGATTCAAGCTATCCCATGGTTTAATACTCTGAGAGTTGGCTTTTGCACTGGAGAAAAAAATATATAACAAGTCTCTACTTAACGTTGATCTTTCGCACATGAAGCAATCACAGTCACAAAGAAATGCCATTTCCCACATCAGTGCCTGCCTCTGGTAGGAGCAAACAAATGCATCAATCATAATGGTGTCAGACGTGATAAAGTATTGAGTAAGTATTGAGTCAGTTTGGTGTAGTAATTAGTCAGAATGCTGGGTTGGCATTTGGGGGATCCATGCTCAAGTCCCTGCTGAGCCACAAAAACTTGCTGGACGACCTTGGGCTAATCGCTTCCTCAGCCTGATTTGCCTCATAGGGTTGTTGTGAGGATAAACTGAAAAGGAGAAAAGCTGCATGGATGCTAACTTGAGCTCAGTTGGAAGAGTGGTGAGATATAAAGGTAACCCATACATACACAGTGGAACTCAACATATTGTTTTAGGTGACAGTCTTATTTTGGATCCAAAAGTTGTTTTGTTCTGTTTTGTGACAAGTTTATTTTGCTTTTAGATTTCAATAGCTTGTGCCCTTCAATTATTCAAGAGTTTCAGTTCACAGAGCATGTTCCAGTTTACCCAATAAGACAGAGATATGTCTTTGATAGTGCATGTGAACTTGGGAGAGACAGGAAGCTTTTGTGTGAGATCAGAAATATTTCCTTGGTTGGTCTTATTGGCCTAAGGAGGAATGGCAATCAGACCTTACTTCAAGAAATCACCACTATTTAGTGATGGCTGAGTTAACTGTAGACTAGTGTTGAAAATCATTTTCTTGGGGAAGATGGGCGTGCAAATTGTTGCAGATCAGCTCCAGTCATTCCTGGATCAGATAATACAGCTGTAGGATGGATGTAGCAACCCCAGGTTATTTGAAGAACCACATTAGCAGTGCTGTTTTTAAGGCTGGCATATGAATTTTAAATGTATTTTAATGTTTTAACTTATAAAATTGTTTAATCTCCTTTTAAATAACTGATATTTATACATTTATTAATGACTTTGTATAGCTTCAATCTGTATTGTTTTTTAATATGTTGTTAGTTGCTTTGGGTCTCATTATTGGCAAAGCAACATAAACAGAGAAAATAAATGAATAAACAAATGAATAAAGATCTTCTATGTAACATGTAGTTTTACCTTAACATGTGCTCTTTAATCGAGGCTTGCAGTGTCTGTCTGAATATTATTTGGCATACAACAATTCTGTAAGATAAGTTAACATTCCTCTGTAATAGATCTAAGACTGAGAGGTAAGGGCTTGCCCTGAGCTCTCTGGAGCTGGACTATAGTCAAATATTTCCTGCAACTTTTACATTAAACCCTTGAAGATGGGTAAGCACATTCTGACTGAATATTCTGCCTTGGGTGCACTGCTTAGAGCACAGTGCTTTTAAGACTTTCAACATGAAATATACTTCAGACTTCACAGGTCTTGAAAGGAAATTCAAAACACCACAGAACCATAAGGCGAGATGACATGAATGGAAAACTAAAACAAACCTTCCCACTGAGTTAGGATGCATCATAATCAAACTGGCTAGCTCTTATCAGCTCCTGTTGTGTTAAAAAGCAAGGACTGCTAGCTTAGACTGCACAGTTTATGGATTTGCATGCAGAGGTTTGGGGTAGAGCTGAAAAAAATCTGAATTTGTCATTGGGGGTTTGGAAAGGCCCGTACTCAAAAACTCGGAGGACCAGTGCTGGTCTGGCTGGATGTAGCAATAGTGTGCTACAGTATGAGACAGCTTTCTCTCATTGTATCATTTAGTATTTAAGCTCTGTTTGATTCATCTAAACACATGTAGAGAGGAAAGCGCATCAGTCCTGCCAGCCCCATTCAACCATATGGACATTCAGTGGCATATCTGAAGAAAAGTCCTGTCTTCACAATTAACAGAGTTTGGAAACAGTACTTTTTTGGACTACAGCTTCTAGAGTAATCCAGCCAGCATGAGGAAGTTTTCCAGGCTCTGTTAATTACAATCCGTTGATAGACAGGGTCTGTTAATATGTGTGTCTTGTGTGTCTTCAGGTCATTTCCAACTTAAGGTGAACGTATCACAGGGTTTTCTTGGCAAAATTTGTTCAGAGAGGGTTTGCCTTCACCTCCCCCTGAGGCTGAGAGAGTGAGATTTGTGCAAGATCACCTAGGGGGTCTCCAAAGCCAAATGGAGATTCAAACCCTGGTCTCTAGAGCTATAGTCCAAAGATCAAACCGCTACACCACACAGGTTCCTCTTTTATACACTATGTCGGACGCACAATGATCAGCAGATGTGAGCATTTCCCTTTCTTCAAGTGTTAAGATCAACAACAACAAAAAGGAAAGCAAGGCTTAGTTTGACTCTTTCCTGGCCTAGGCAAAAGACAAGATAGAAACTCTTCCCCCATTTCAGAAGTATCACAGTAAGAAGCCCCCAAACACTACCAGAGATAGCATTTTGCCTTCAGACATTCCTCATATGAGTTGCAATTTTCCAGTCCTCCTCTTCCCGAAAGCAACACCAGGAAGTCATTTTCTGTTCAGACCTTCCACTGAAAAGGCAGATGCCCTGCTTGCAATTGCCCACCCTGTTACTTCCGGTATGGCACGGTAGGTAAGGACCCCCAGATATCATTTTGATATCATCTAATTAGGTCTTAGCTGGACTGGTTTTCAGTCACCCCACTCCACGTGTTTGCAAGATTCTCCGGACAAGCACGGACAGAGTGCGGCCGCTAATGGTTTTCACATTCCAGACTCTATTGAGGCCAGCAACTCCAGCCTCGCTCGTAGCTTCAGGGAACTTCCAGCCGCAAACTCCACAATTGCCGCACGGCTCTCAGCCAAACCACTCTTTATGTTGGGCCATCAACGTCCCGGCCACACTATTGTCATCAAGAGCAAATCCGATCATGTTAAACTTGACCTTTCCAACTCCTTTGTCTAGTGCTAAAACTCCTTTGTTCTCACCTGGCTTGCCATAGCCGGTAGGCACAAACTCCCCTATAAAAACCCCGCATTTCCAAACGGTCTTCGGACTGCTTTGGACTTCCATCCCACCTTGCTGCTGGTCGTCTAAGGGAACTCCCCTCAGCTCCCCACGCTGAGCTTTCTTCTCCGGAACCCCACTCTTCTCTAGGACTACGAGACCAGGTGTTGTATTGCCTCTCCTGAACAATTCTCCGTTTCTGTTTCCTCAGCTAGTTAGTTTATGTTTTGTCTTTCATGTCTTTGTCTTTAATAAAGAATTGTCTGTTATTTGGAAAACCTTGTCTAGCCACTCTCTGACCCGCCACTGTATACATTGGGTTAAAGATCTTGCTAAAGTTACCCTGCCTCTCGCTTAGCCAAGAGAGTGCTCCAGCTAATTTCCCCCATCTTGTATTTTAATTGGCAATCTGGGCGCTCCTCCCGGGACCCCCCCAACACTCAGGGTAACAACCCCATTTCCAGGCGCAGGGCAGGCTGTGGCACAGGCACCTCTGTTCCCTAACAGAGGATAAAAGCCAGGAGACCAACAAGGAATAGTGCCCCAGCTGCCCCAGTATCTGCTACCTGAGGTAAAAGCCTCATTCTTCCTCAGTGGCAGTGCTGGCCCTGGTTTAGGCCATTTCCACACTACAACAGTTATCTTACTATTATTCCACTTTCAATACCCTATGGAATCCTGGGATTTGCAGTTTAGGGAGGGGCATTTAGAATTCCCAGCTGGAGAGCTCTTTGGCCTCAGTAAACGACAAACCTCAGAATTCCACAGAATGTTGAAAGTGAAATAATGGCATTATAACAGTGTGGTGGAGAAATGGCCTTAATATGTTACAAATTATTAGAACAGGGGGTCAAGTAGAGTTGGTTTGGAGCTCCCAAAGCAGTGCACAACAAGAACATGGAAATATTTTAAAATAATGTTTTTTTTAAAAAACCAAACATTGGCCTAAATTCTCCTTTAGTCTGACTAGAGTAAACCCTTTGAATCATTAGATTTATCTCCCTGTTGACTTACCATTCAACAATTGACTAAATGAGTGTACTCCAGTTGGATGTTAGCCATTGCTTTAAAAAAAAATGATTTGAAAAATTCTTAAAAGTCAGCATTAAAAGCCAACATTCTTTAAAAACAAAATTTAAAACAGTTTTAAATAATATTTTAAAAAAGTGAAATAGTGGTGGGCTCCACTACAGTTGTTACCTTGATGCTGACATGCTGTACATAATCCTGTGAATTTACTCAAATCACTGCATGCTGCATCGCATCTTGCAATACTCTTCTAAGATAATGATATTGGGTTTGAGTAGTTCCCCAGTACCATTATATACTGAGCTCTGCCAAGATTAATAACCTATTTTTATCTTGGGAACTGTACCTAAATAATTGCATGATCTGATTTTTAATATATTAATCAAGAATGAACAACTTTAATTACTTCTTAGCCATTGGATCTAGTTTTCTTAACATTCTGTCACATAAAACTTTCCCAGTTTCTTCCAAACAAATGCAAACACTGGATAGACATTTGGTATGATGAGGATAAATTTCTCAAGAGTCCTGATGCCATGTGATTTGTTATTGTTGCAGTAGTGGGATTTTTTTTAAAAAAAATTGTTTCTAACTGGCTTTTATTTGATAGTTTAATCAGTTTTTAATTTTTGCTTTGTGTGAATTTTTAACAATTTTTTAAAAAATTTTGTAGGCTGGTTTGGATTCTGCACTGAGAAAAAGGTGGATACAAATAATTATAATTATAATTTTTATAAAATCATAAAATTATTTTTATATTTTTTTATAAAATTATAATTATAATTTACAATGTACAGCCCAATTTGCATCATGCTAATTTCAAATACTATCCCAAAGAATGTAATGGAAATGTAATGAGACTTATTTCCACATAATTCATATAGGACTGGCTAGACTTAACTATATGTTACAGGGCACATTTAGATGCAGCTGATTAGCCTCCTCCCAAAATAGAATATATGGTAAAACAAACATGTGATATGACATCACATTATTCAACATTTTCTCCACCTCTGCTCCAGTTCATTAGCAGATGCTTTCAGACAATGGGGAAATGCTGAATCCAGTGATATCACTACCACTATACAATCTCTGCAATGCATAGTCAGGGCTTTGGTCATAAAAAGCTCCCAAAAGAAGAATACTAACCCTTTCCATTCACAGTTTTGCTTTCCATGCTTCCAGTTACACCCAACCAATCTCTTTCCTCAAACTCACTTTCCTGGCTTCTACCCTTTGGTCTAATCAATCCCCCAGTGTCCAGGCCCTGCTATCCACACCTTGCCTGCCTACCTGCCTCTCACTTTAAATGCCCCTCAGACAACACCACCATGGGAAACGGATTTGGCATCATCAAATGTAGCCCTCTATAGGGACCATAGAGAGGCTTCATACTCTCTCAGTGGCGGAGCTTGGAGTGTGAGGAGGGGGGGCATGAGGGGGAGGGGCTACTGCATGAGGGGCATGGCCACTGTGCACGGGGGCATGGCTGCGGTGCGTGGGGACGTGGCCAGGGCATGTGGCGGCATGGATATGGGCCAGGATGCCCCAGAAACATTGCCATCCGGGGCAAATCATCCCACCCATCCCCATGTCCCTATGCAATCATACCTCTAGAGATATGATACCTCTGTATGGTCCCTGAAAAGCTAGACAGTTTGCTACTATACACGGTTTCAGATACTCATGGAAGGGTGTCTTGGAATATGCCCCCATGTATAGGGGACTACTGTATCCCTAAACCACAATGTCCCAAAACCAAAAAAGATGGACAGCAATATTTACTTCTTTGAAGCTATTCTTCAGTATTGTTTATATAATAAGATAGAAGGTAGTATTCTTATTTATGGAACATGTAGAGATTCTGGAAGGACACCAGTTGGGCTTCTTTAAGCTACATATAGAGCTTTGAAAAGTCACTTTGGGAATTATAGTTGTCTTGAGTCCTTACCAGGTAAAAAGTGAGGGAGGGGAGAGTGGAGGAGAAGAATATAGCTCCCAGAATTCCAGCCAGCATGGCCACTGGCACAGCCACCAGCTATGCAGACCAGAAAGGAACTGTTCTGAAGTCTGGCTGCACTAACATAAATGACATTACTAATTTCTACAGCAGCAGCAGCAGCAGCCTGAACAATTTGTATTTTTATTGCACTTTTCTGATTTTGTTGATTTCTTTTTTATTACTGGTTCTTCTTTCATAGTATAATAACATGGTATTGCTGTGTTATGAAGAGTGGGTGATTGTGGCTGGGGCACAATGCTTACACACACACACACACACACACACACACCATGATTCTTTTCCTCTCTCTTTGGTGAGTCATGCAGCATCTACGTGGCATTTTCTTTCCTTTTAGATTCCATTATCTCTTCTAACCTCTCTGCCCTGCCCTTATGACTGGCTGACACCTCCACTGCATGGGGTTAGGCTACCTTCAGGCTTTCGCTGTAAGGGAGGCTTTTGTAAACTCTTCTTTTAGAAGTCAAACAAGGCATCGCAATTATGAAGTAATCCAGGATTCTTTCTTTCTCTTTCTCTCTCTCTCTCTGTTTTAACTTCTTGAGTAAGACTCCATGCCTGCTCAGCCTGAAGGAGATAAATTATGGGGGTTAAAGTGACCTGTGATTATCTGAATTGAATCTGACATGGATATAGTGAAGTCTAAACATTACGCTGGCCCTTGGCAGGCTGTTAAGCCCCCGCAATTCAACCAGCTGATATTTCTACCGCCTTCCCCTGTTGGAATGATGACCCAGCTGAAATACTCATATTCTTTTCCACTGCAGAGCTGGAAGCTTTAACTGATAATTTTATCAGTAAAACCCTGCCATTCTCTCCAATCAAGTGATAACCTTAGCAGAAGCAGACTCACTCAATTAGCACTATGCCTTGTAAAACCGGCCTATCTGTACACTGATGCAAACACCGGGAGTTAAATCAGAGGTATCCGAAGAGCCAAATATGTGAAGAAAAGACTAGATTTGATCCTCAGCAACTTGTAAAACAGATGACAATGGAAGAGTTTTTGGAGGGGGAGAAAGTTAGAAAGAAATGTTTAGTACAACAGGCTGTAATAATTTTGCTTTAAGAGGCAAGAAGGTTGGAAAGGTATGGACTGGGTAGGCTTTCACTTTGCTTTTTTAACTATTAATGCCTAAGTGCAAAATCATACTCTTTTTCAAATAACAAAATTGGCAAATAACAATTTGTAAGCTACTCTGGGAGGTTTTTTGGCTGAAGGGTGGGATATAAATACTCTAAAGGAAGGAAGGATTCAGTTGATGGAGAGGGCAGAGATTAAAACACACAAGAGGCCAAAACAGCAATTTAAAATATTTTACTTACCCCTTTAAGTGTTTTTTGAATTTTTATTTCATTAAAATAAAATTAAAAAGTGAGCAAAATAAAATAAAATTAATGCTAGCAATTGTGCATTCAGGACTGCAGTGGAAGGCCCTATGAGGTGGGGTGGTACATAAAGAGCCATCAGGCAAAAATAGGTTTTAAGTGATCTCTAATGACACCCAAATGACAAAGCCCAGGATTCCATAGGATATTGCCATGGCAGTTGAAGTGGAATAACTATGCCATAATAGTGTAGTGTAAATGGGTTATTGGCCTTAAAAAGGCAATAGCCCCCATGTATAATGTGGGGTGCTTTTGAGAGATTGGCTTCAAGTACTACCAATGAGGTACAACTCTATCTTTTCCTTTTTGTGTGTAAGGAAGAGGAGGAAGACCCCACTAGATTGCTACAGTGAGTGTTATTGTTTCCACTCCTCATGAGAATCCATGAACAACAGCTATTTAAATTAACACTTTAATTTAAAACACACTGTTCATTTAAACAAGTTTGTGAGATGATAGCAATATTGCTGACAGAAGTCTTACACATGTAATATCAATTGGAAATAACTGTTTGAAGCTTTTTCCATCATCATCTCAAATTCCAGGAGAAATATCACTCTCTAAATTCTTCTTGTCTGTCAGGCAGCCATTAAAGGCACTATCATCCATCCCAGAGCAAAAGGGTAGGGGGATTGACAACTCTGTTTGAACTTTCTATTGGCCTACTTCTTAAGGGATGTACTATCTGGTTGAGCCACAGGTTTTTATGTTCAGTAGCAGAGTCAGCCAGTGACTCTCAACAGATCAAATTCCTCTTATCAGTTGATGAAACTGTCCCATGTTAAGGCCATCACACAGGATAACTCTATCACATTTCTCTTGGTTGTCAAGCCTGAGAATTTCTTAGCTGAAAACTGCCAGGATGGGCATGGGAGGAAGGGGAAACTAAAATTATGTTGGAGGTTGCAGTATGAAAGAAAGAAGATGTCAGCTTCCATTTTAGAAGCAGAAATTAGGAAAGTAAATTCATTAAGTCTGTGGTCCAATCTAAACTTCTTCCCTGAAGCATCCTGTTTTGATCAATAGCTCTTGGAATGAATGGTAAATCAGTTCATCTGTTCATTGTACAGCAAGAACCATGTACAGTCATCCCTCCACATTCATTAGAGTTAAGGGCACAGGACCCCTGTGAAAGTAGAAAAACTGTGAATAACTCTAGGCCCTCCCAAACCATATTTAACACACAAAAAAGTATGATCACCATATTCAAACCACCATGGATTCCTTTGAGGCATCAGGGTTCCTTCACAAGGCAGAAGTGGCTGACTTGTAGGACTTAACAGTCACCTTCACTGCTGCTCCACATCATTTTTAATAGGGACTTACGAGCCGCATTCACCATCTCACAAGGCTTGCAGTCCCTATTAAAAATGGCGTAGCAAAATAATCTGTGAATAATCAAACCCACAAAAGTGAAACCCGCAAATGTGGAGGGCTGACTGTATGCTAATTCACACAGTGATTCACAAGCTGAACTTTAGTCAAGATGTAATGACTGAAGTGGCACATATGATAGCTACAGACATTGCCCACCCTCCTTTCTTCATTTTCTTTACTGCCCATACTTCTCTGTTTTTTAATTACAAGACAACAAAGTAAGTGTCTTTCCTTTGGGATTCTGGGAGTTCAACTCCAAAAAAGTATTTTTTCTTGAAGCTTTGTGCAGGACAGACAGTTATAGCCTTCTAACATAGATGTTCTAATCCTGATAGTCTAAGGTAAATGTGGGCACAGCATCAGTGGTGGTCATGGTCCTTCACTAAGATGAAGTAGGAAAAAAACCTACTCCGCATTGCTGTCAAGGAGCAGAGCACTCAAGGATACCCAAATTATTTTGATTTCTAACATTTTTTTAAAAAAAAATCCCCAAATTGCCCCACTTTAGCCAGTGATAGGGTCAACACTGCTCTTTCTATCCTTGCTGTAGCACTGCTTTCTGGCTCTTTCCTTCACATTATCCCTTGCTTCTGATTTCATTGCCATGATGGCCCAGTGAATGGTCAGGAAGGGGATGAGATAGATCAACAGACGAAACTAACGGAGTTGGTTGTGAGCATGGAGAACATCTAGGAAACATTTTATATCAGCTGATGTGTATTCCATAGAAAAAGAATAGTGTATATGTGAGACCATTTCCGCATGAGACTGTTACAGCACTATGATTCCACTTTCAACATCCTATGGAATCCTGGGGTTTGCAGTTTAGGGAGGGGCCAGCCCTAAACTGCAAATCCCAAGATTCCATAGGATGTTGAAAGTGGAATCATAGCGCTATAACAGTCTTGTATGGAAATGGTCTAAGTTAATAAATTAAGCAAATTAATAAAGTTGCTAATAGTTACATCTTTATAGAACTACTAGGCTATTGAACGTATATCCAATGCCCATGTTCCCCCCAACTTACATACCACAAAAACACACCATGATTTTCCATTCAGATTGCTGTAAACCTAGAAAAGTCTATCATTTGTCAGGAATCTGTCATGTTCTTGTCTGTAGGAAACTTGTTAACATTGATTTGAACAACTGAAAATTGTCACCTCTGCTAATGGAAGAGTGGAGGGAAAGGGTCCAAGAATTCATTTCTAGAAAATAAAACATGTAGAAAAGAAAACTCAGGCAGTTTAGATTTGTATTATCTTCCCTCCCCCCACTCCAACACACAGACAGACAGACACACCTTACAGTGCACAAAGAGATACTGTTTGGAAGCATGATTGAATGCTTGCGGGAATAAGAGAAAAAAATATAGAAGACAGTAGGCTTGACACTTTACGATGCTTTCAAGTGAAATACCAAAACATGTTAGAAAATGTCAGCTTGAACTGGAAGGCAAACTGTGCCCAGATTGCCTTCAAAAAACAGGTGTTTAGACATGTCCAGGATACAAATTACGGGGAGACAACAAAATATAAGAGGGGAAGACAGAACTAGGCAGGTGGGTAAATAATAGATACAAGTTTTTCTGATGTGTTCTCTATTTGATTGATATTCCACTTATGTCTTCTTAAGTGCAGAGGTTCAGTACTGCTTCCCCTCCCCCACTTAGGTCATTTCCACACTACACTGTTCTAGTGCTATTATTCCACTTTCAACATCCTATGGAATTCTGGAGTTTATCATTTACTGGTGCTAAAGAGCTTTCTGGCTCAGAATTCTAAATGCCCCTCCCTAAATTGCAAACCCTAGGATTCCATAGAATATTGAAAGTGGAATAATAGCACTATAACAGGCTAGTGTGCAAATGGCCCCAGATAAAGAGAGTAAAGGAAATGAAGTTTTCTGTATCACTTTGTCTCCACATCAGGAGGAACTACATCCAGTGACATTTCCACATGTTATGCTGAGGACTTAAGAGCAGGACCAATAAACAAGCAGAACCTTTACAGCACAGTGTGGGAAATGACTAGAAATGGAGAAGCAGTCTGCTCCCAAGAGAAGCATCAAGAGGAAGGAACCTCAACTGTATTCTATGGATCATTGCTTCATTCCTTTGGATAGCTATGGGACAAACCTAACCCACTCAAGCCTAACAGAAAAAACCACTCCTCTCTGACATTGCAGAAGTAGTTTTCATTATCGTTTCTCACATCTGAGAAGCTTTGCTTCACAGTCCTTCTCTTTACTGATATTACTAGCAGAACAATTCCTGTCTCTCTTGTGAGAGAGATACAAGTAGGTAAGGTGATATGTTTTACTGGGCCAACTCCTGTCTCCCTTGTGGCAGGGTCATTAATCACTCACAACTTCCCCTTGTAGCAGGGTGGCCTTTAGAAACCACAATTGTCCTTCTTGCAGGAAGCCTTAAATCATCCAAGTCAACTGCAATCAAGGCAAAGTACCTCAGCTCTGGATACCTAACCCATGACCAAAGCATCCCATAGTCCTACGATGCCTTTGTCCTGTTATAGCTTATTAATTGGTTCCAGCCAGATCCTTCAACTTTCTAATGGACCATGGCTGTCATCTCTTGCCTTCAAAGTACTGGAAAATAAACTTTCCCTTTTAAGCTTTTCTGCGGCATTCAGTTCAGTACAGTTCACTGTAACAAAATCTTTTCAGCAACATACACAGTGGGAAATAGCTGTGAAGAATGGAGATTCCCCAGTTGTACAGCAGAACACAGAGGTCTGAAGTTCAGGCTTTAGCTGGTTATTTCACATTTCTAGCTCCTGGGTCAAAAATGGTCTACTCTTTTTCCACTCCTACTGTCATTCTAAGACAACCCTTTGTCCCAGATTTCAGCCCCTCCTTCATGAATGTCAGAGGGATAAGGCAAGGTTCACAATCCTGGGAAGCTTTGTAATCACATTCCAGTATGGTTACAAAGCTCTCTGCACACCTTCCCACAAAGGTGTCTGAAGTTCCCAGGTATGTGGCAAGCAGCCCTCAAATGCATGACCATGTTTGACCATCCATTTAGCACTCTATGCATTCAGGTGAACACCTGAACAAGGTTATTGTTTTATTATCTGTGATTTTACTTTTGCTGTTCACCAGATTCTAGAGCGTTCTAGTTACTGATAAGTCTTTTTTTTAAAAAGAAGAAAGAGAGGAGGAGGAGAGGGGAAGGGGAAGAGGAGGAGGAGAAATGAAAAATATTGTATATTTTTGAAGTGGGTCCCAGTTCACAAAACCTTAAGTCACAATAAATGTGTTGCTTTTTAAACATACAGAAGCCTTTTGTTGGTTTGTTTTGCTTGTTCTTTTCATGGTAACCAACTAACACAACCACCTTGCTGTAAATGGGGTGGGTGGAGACGTGGTTAGAAGCTGAAATAAATCCTTCTATCCAGGAATGTAAATAAAGAGGCACAGGCTTTGCCTGTGCTCTTTTTAAGTCCAGTGATGGTGGCACGCCATACTGTTTTCAAAAGGAGCTTTTTCATTATTTAGCTGGCAATCATTCCTGGAAGGAACTTTCCCTTTATCTATTTAGACTTCTGTAGGACAAATTTCACTTTTACAGTGCAAAATTACCTCTCAGTTACATTTTAATACTCTGCTTCTCCCCCATACCATTTCACAGGTAGCCTTTTCCAAAATTTGCCTTAGTTCCATACTTGATAAACCAGCCAAACCTGTTCTTTACAAAAGGGTAAAAATGCAAAAGCAAAGCTGTAATTAACAGTGTCCAGATAACTTCAGATGAGCTTTGCTTTGAGCATCATGTCACACTGAAAACAAAAAATCTCCATTCAGGATCAAAATGCTTATATTTAACTTAATACAATACAAGAAAGAATGCATTACTTTACAAAGGAATTGGAATAATTACAGTGAGGAGAGGTCCTTGTGTATTTGTGTGTGTGTACATACCTTCAAATAGCCAGCATTATGGTGTAGTGGTTTAAGTTTAGTGCTATGATCCCGGGAACCAGAATTTGATTCCCCACTGGGCCATGAAACCCACTGGTTGACCTTGGGTGCATCACACACTCTCAGCCCCAGTAAATCCTGTGATAGCCTTGCCTTAGGGTTGCCATATGTCAGAAACAACTTGAAAGAACAACAACAACGTGTCTTCAAGTCACCTGTCAGCATAGGGCCTCCAGAATGACATTTGTTACAGAATTCACACGGACCTACAGTGTGTGTGCCTACAGTGCAGCATCATTATCTGAACAGTTTTACACAAGAGACGGCTGGGACAAAACCTGTTCTGACATAGCCATTCATTTTTGTCACTCAGAAAGATTTTTGTCTCAGACAGGGTAATATACTGAGATAAAAATGTCCTTTTTGGTGAACCATGACGCAGGCAAGCTGAAGGGACATACATGAGTTGCCAGTAGACAGCTTCAAGGAGGTGTGGGTGGGAGTGGGGGGGACTCTTGAATTTTCATTGGTTGTTGGAAATGTGATGAAAAAATTGGGAAGGAAATATTGGAAGAGGGTACATGATGAAATTCAAAGAATATGTCAAGTGAACTTTGAAATGATACCGGAGTTTTATTTGTTAAATATACTAGGCCAACATAGACAGATAAGAAGTCATCAGAAGATACTGTTATACTTGATAACAGCAGTGTGGTTGGTGTATGCACAACATTGGAAAGAAAATAAAGATCTAAATCTAGAAGAATGGAAGTTGAAAGTTTTAGAGATGGTAGAAACAGAAAAATTAGGATCCTCTTTGAAAAATAAACCAATACAGAATTTTGAAAGGGAATGGAGAGGAGTATTGGACTGGATAAAGACATAGATTTATAAGATGTAGAGATATGGAAACAAGATAAAGGGAATTGTTTTTATTGATAATAGAAATGTAATTGCTCTTCTTTTGTGTAAACAGAAATAATGTAGGTTCAACTGGAGAAATATAAGTGGAAGTGGGGGAAGTGGGATACATTTAAAGAAGATGTGACCCGCTTGTTCCTTTTTTATTTGGTAACTAAACTTTGATAAAAACATTACCAAAAAAAAGAATTTTCATTGGGTCTGCAAAATAGAACAAATGTGATGAAACACTGATTCTTACTGTTCCCTCAGTACATTGGAATTTTTGTTGGGCTCAGAAAATACTACACAACTCACTCAAAGTAATCTTTCTTAGTCCTAGTGCATGTGGATTAAACATGTTTACACTGTTGCATAAAAGCCACATAATCATCAGGCTATGAATGCACCTACCTACCAATAGCCCTAAAAGAGGCCCTCAGGCATTTCCAAATTGCACCTTTGAGTTGTGACAAGAATAATGTTTAGTCCAGGAGGCAACAGGAAATAATATAGCAAACAACAAAGCGGTTCTTTCTAGAATCTGCAACTATTGTAGCCCTCGAGCTATGTGGCGTCCTAACTCCCTTTCCAGAAATAAATCCTGCACCAAAGATTTCACTCTATATTACTGTTTCATGTTTCTCTTGTTCCTGTAACATTTCTGTAAGAATCCCATCAGATTCTCCTTCCTCTTCCAGAAATATGCATAAATTGCTTATGGGGCTTTAGGAGAATTATCTGGCAGTGGCATTTTTCAAGAGTAGTGGGTCTCAAACCTTAGTGCTCAATTGCCCCCAGCCATCTTGGCTAATGCTGAGGGATTCTGGAGGTAAAAATCTAAAACATCTGGAGGACCAAAGATTGTTGTAGGGGGAAGGAAGAGAGCTAAATGGAAAGTCCTTGGCAACTCAGAAATGGCCTCTTGGCCCTACCTGCAATGTCTGTCCCTAGCATACGAGATTGCTCCATGTATGGCTTGTAACAAGCTGAAGTGTGCATTTACAAATATTTCCAGTGTACCACATTCCCAATGTGACATCCCAATAGGCAAACAAGCTAGCTGTATCATGAGAAGAAATAAACTTTTCCAAGACTACAAAGTGGAAAGTTTACTTTAAACCATTTTATGGCATTGTATTATATCCTATCTGTGGTGAATGAACAGCATGGAAGCAGTGTGTTTCTACCAGCTGCAAGGGAGAAATAGAAATGCTTGTGTAAGTTAGTTTCTGGCATATGGAGCCCTTGCCGCTTTGTCTTTAAAATATTTACACTAGGGAAGGAAAATGACAAAATAAAATAGCCTACCGCTGTAAAGCAGGATGACAACATGGGGAGAAAGAGGATAGGTGTTTAAGTTGGAAGAGTATAAATGGATTGTACATGCCGGCTGGGGTACTGTACAGCCATCTTTGGGTTTTATTGCTACATAATAGTGCTACATAAATAAGCCTGGTGCCGATGTCTAACTGGCAAATGTACAATACAGTAAGAACAACAAATGTTCTACTCTCATCACTACTGGAGGACTGAAAAGGACTAACTTCTACCCAAAGCCAGGGTAAAGTAGGCTTTATTTGGCTCACAATTCTCAAATTTCTCAGTTCTAAAACAGTATTCATATCAAAGATACTGAATGGATCAAACCTGATAGAGGGATTACAAACCTTTTTATAGATTTACAACAAATTTTGCAAAGCCAGATGCAAGAGAGCAGAGGGCTTCTGCCTTTTAACTTGTGTAGGAGCAAGAATTTCAGTGGATGTTGGCTGTCGTGCATAGCTCCAATTGACTGAAGGCCTGTGACATCCCGAAAGACATTCCTACCCTGCCTAGAGCAATTTAACACTTTTGTTACTATTCAGAAGGCAACGTCTAACAAATAAATAGATAAAACTGTCATGCTTAAAGAAGGGTTGGGTAAAGGGTTAGGGTCACATTTGCTGATATAAGATGTATATCTGTGACCACTGACAGATGGTGGTTTCAATATCAGTGAGATAGTGAAACAGCTTTTGGTCTGAGCTTTAAATGGGCTACCCAAGGTACTGAACCTATTTGAGGGATAGGATTCTGTACTTTGGATGGTTCCTTTAAAATCTGAAGCAAACCTGAGCAGATTAATTATACCACTGATGTGGAACCCCCTACCTGTGACTGTCTGTGACTGACAAGTAAATCATCAAGTGAGCTAGTCAAACTTATATTTCTTCTATGGGGTAAAATCAATGTTAGCACTATCTATGACAGACCTATGAAATAAATTATACATCTTTATCACAACTATCATTTGGAAAAGTTGCTTTGGGGACCAAGTCCCCAAATCCCATATCTAGCATGACCGTTGTCCATGCCAGCTGGTAGTTTCTGGGAACTGTAGTCTGTGCTGGCTGGGGGATTTATAGAGTAATTTTCCCAGCACTGGTCACAACTAACTAAAGTCTTTTTAATTTCAATGGGTGTATTCCAGGCTCAATGTATGTTGGATTTTGCCTTGCATGCTTTGTCCCTTTATGTTTGTCCCTCTATATTTTGTCTTGCAAAACCATATATTCAGAACCAACTCCATGGCCTACACAGAAGTGCCAACCTATAAGAAGAAGGACAGACTTTCTGGGAGCAAATTTACATGGTGTTTGACATGTCCCATGTCTTAGCCTGAATCTTGCTCATTACAATAGACCCATTGACTTAACTGTTGAATGGTGAGTCAACACTTTGGGACTCAGGTATCTGTGTTTGCATGGAGATAGATTATGACACACACACACACACACACACACACACACACACCAAGAGGGCTCAGAGCCAAGACATAGCCTTGTTATTATTACAGGCTGGCAAGGTAAGCTAAGCTACAACACCCTCATTCTGTAGCTCCTCCTCCATGCGTTTCATAAATGTTTAATAAAAGTGTGGACAAGAAAATGAGATGGCATCTTCCACCCAGCTCCAGATTTAGCTGTAGCTACCAGTTCCATTTCCCCACCCTTGTACATTTGTGTTAGAGAGAGTCTACATAAATATAGGCTTTCCTCCCCGTATTTTCTTTGTAATGGTCATACTTCTAACTATTTTTTTGATATTTGCATGATGTGAACTTTTATCTGTACTTTTAACTTTTGTAAGCCACCTTGAGTCCTGAACTGGGACTCAAAGTGGAATATAAATAAATACAGCAGCAGCAGCAATATTAGGCACCCCAGGTTTCTAATTGTTGGACTCTGGATGAAAAGAAGAATTTTGTTTCTTTCTTCCTGTTTTTGTTGTTTTTGTTGTTGCTGTTATTGTGTGCTTTCAAATAAATTCTGACTTATGGAAACCCCCAAGGTGAACCAATCATGGGGTTTTCTTGGCAGTATTTGCTCATAAAGGGTTTTCCCTAACCTTCCTTTGAGGCTGAGAGAGTTATGTCCTAGCCAAGATTACCCAGTGAGTTTCCATGGCCAAGTGGGGATTTGAATCCTCATCTTCCAGTGTCCTGGTGGAACACTCAACCTGCTACACGATGCTGCCTCTTTTTCCTTAGTAGCATGTAACACAATATTTATGTAATCACTTAGAAAGCTATCAGACCACTTCTACTAGGTGCTAATGACTTACAGTTGCTTCCCTAGATTTCTTATTGGGTGACTGAAATCTGTGGGATAATCTAATTTCTCTGTTTTTTAAAAATACTTGCTGATATGTGTGCGCGTGTGTGTGCGTGTACATGTGCGTGCTTATGGCTATCCAATGAATTTCATGGGGTTTTCTTGGGCAAGAAATACTCAGAGGTGGTTTTGCCTGTTCCTTCCTCTGAAATGTAGCCTACAGCACCTGGTATTTGTTGGCAGTCTCCCATGCAATACTCACCAGAGCTGATCCTGCTTAGCTTCCAAGATCAGAGGGGATCTACTACCTTTAGGATCTTAGGGGTTATCAAATTCAGAGTAGTATAATTATTCTTTTAATGTACATGAAAGATAAAAACCTGCAGTTGCAAAACAGATAGAATGATTGATGGTAGCATCTCCAACACACAGGTGTTTGAGCTGCTTGCTTAGGAAACAGTAAAAAAAAAAAAAAAAAATACAATAGTTGCAGATATTTTGTCCAGATATTTTGTAGTACAAAGGCCAACTCTGGACTAATAGCTTAATAGCCATTTTCTAGTAAGCCAATGTGGTACAGTGCTTAAATCATTTTAACATATGTAATGTTAGATCAAACATTATTAAAATTATAAAACTCTGGTCATTTAAAAAGACCTCTACTCAAGAGAACTATGAAATTAAATAACAAAACCCTGAGCTCAAATATATCTCTCTCTCATGTGATTTCTGCGTCCTGCATCCAAAAAGAGAAAAGGAAAGCAGGCGGCTGGGTGATGAAAAGACAGGAAAGTGTTGTGTGAAGAAAAAATGAGAGGAAAAGAAGCAAAGGGACTGAGAAAATGGAAACAGGATGGAAACTGATACAGGAACAAGGCAAATATGTGACTCAGATATTAGAATTCTGAACTGAAATGCCCAAGAACATGGTATGGTTTAATGAAGGAAAGCTCATAAACTTTCATGCTGTGTGTGGTCTACCATTGTATTAGATTCCAATTTATATGCCAATTTTTCTAAAAAAAAATCCTATGTTTATTTTATTTTATTTACTTCTACAGATTATATTCCTAGACTTCTGTATCAGGATATGTTGAGGACAGCTCCAAAATATATTTAAAAATAAAATCAGAAAGCAAACATAACAGTAAAACAACAGGAATGATTTAAAAGCAGCACTCAGTTTTAAAAGGTACTAAGAATCAGTACAACAGTAACAAGAATATGCTTGTAAATGAAAATCTTCCCAAAGCATTGCCTAAAAGTGGGCAACAAAGGGGCCAAGAATATATTTTCAACCTCTGTCATCACCTGGAAGCTACCACAAAAGAGTATCTGCCTTTAATATCAACCCATGATAGCACAAGCAGAGAGAGAAGGGGTTTACAAATTTAGGCCAGAAAGGCAACAAGTAGTAAGACATCCCTTTACGTTACAGAGCAGAAAGGGTTTCACCAATCTTCTAATTCACCACCATTGAAAAAAAATGCTTGGCTATCATCCCTAGGGAAAGAAATTCAATAAGAAAGGTTTGCTTCATGACAGTCCCTAATCCTTGTAGTCGCTAGCCTTAAATGTAACGGCCTTTCTGCAGTACATGGTTATAGTGCTATTATTCTACTTCCAACATCCTGTGGAATTCTGGGGTTTGTAGTTTACTGAGGCCAAAGAGCTCTCAGGCTGAGAATTCTAAATGCCCCTCTCTAAACTGCAAACCCCAGGATTCCATAGGATGCTGGAAGTGGAATAACAGCACTGTAACTGTCTGGTGTGGAAAGGCCCTAAGTTAGCAGCACATGAAGCCCACTGCAGAATTGAAGTGCAATTATTCCACTTCTACTGCTATTAATTTGCTGGTTTGGAATGCTCTAGTGCCTCACCAAATTGCAAAGCCCAGGATTCCATAAGACAGAATAGGACAGCAGTTAAAGTTGAATACTAACACTCTAACTGTGTAGTGGATATCGCTGCTATACAACATGGCTGGATAATTTTTGCCACTGTTTGAACTGCCATTGTTTATACCACGACCTAGCCCAGGCTCTCAGTTTTGTGTGTGTGTTGTTCTGGGTCTGTTGTGAGTTTTGTTTAAAGTTTTGTTTAGCTCTTCTGGAAGCCAAAATATAGCCAAAGACCAAATTCCTGTTGATGACAGATGCTGCCGTAACCTCCTATTTTGTCAGCGTATGTGCTTATTCATTTGTTATAGAAAGGGGTGCTCGTTACTTGCTTGTGCACAAATAATAACCAGTCCAGAAAGTGGACCTTTTCAAGTCACACCCAAAGCAAATGGACAGGGGAAAGCAAAGGTACCCGGGCAGTGAAAAGGCACACCAGATCATTCTTATACCACAGCATATCTCAAGTATTTACTGGAGATCTGTAAAGACAATGTCTCATCTTTTTTCTCCTAGCTGCAGCTGGACACTGTCCTTGCATTCCCTGCCCTCCCTGAGCCATTGATTGGAAGGGATGGAAGGGGAAGGCAAGCAGAAGTACACTAGCAAAGCTTTCAACTCCGTCAACATGATGGGGGATCTCAGCTGAAATATATAAGCACTATTTTTGAAATACTTCTATGAGAAAAGACCCTGCTGTTGACTTGCTGTGATTTGAGCCAGTGAGTGTGAAGTCACAGCTAGCCATAGAGCCACAGAGATAAAAAGGCATGGAGGGATACACCCCTCTGATTTCTTTTTAATTCCTTGGTGTAAAAGGGATTGATGCCCGTAGCAACAACTTTGACATTTTACATTTTATTTGAGCTATGATTGAGCAACAGAAAAGATAGCAGCCTTGATTTTGCAAAGGCAAAAGGTTTTTTAAAATACCTTTAATCTCTTTAAATTATATTTATCATTTTGAAATAGTTTAATCTGGTTAAATACATTTTATTTGTAAACTACCCTGAGATCTCATGATATAGGGTTGGATAGAAATGCCCTGTTGACCTTCATGCGTACATGTTGTCATTTTGCCCTAGCATTAAACTAAGCATTGTGTCACTTTGTTGTGGCGAGGAAAGGATGAAGACCTTCAGGTTCTTTCAAAACAGAAAGCTTTATTTTCCAAACCTTTTATTTACTGCGCAGGGCAAGCAGCGGAAATACAATGTCCAAAACTGCCCGCCCCGATTGATTAAAACACTTAGTTCTTATACCTTTGGTCAACAGCGTCAGCAATCAATCACATTTCTAGTCTACGTCAGCCATTACATTTGGAGCTTAATACCACCCCCAAAACAAGGGAACAAAGGCCTCAGTAACCAAATGACTGACAAAAGATGAGGCAAAAGAGTATGCTTGACTCCCTTTTACTTCCCAGGCACCTAAGCATAGCGCTACAAGGCCAATCATACTTTTAAACTGAGATAAGGCAGGGACATCTGCTGTCCAACTCGCTTATTTTTCTACTCAAGCTGTACTTGTCTGAATTTAACTCCTTCAACTTTGTAACTTTTTGGATCTCTACAGCTTTGGGGACACAACAGATTACAGTGACATCAACAGATGGTCTAAAAGTCTGCACTGGAGAGCTGTTTCATACAAACAACAGCCTGTACTTCTGTGATTATTTTATTTTATTTTACTTTGTTTTATTTTATTTTATTTTATTTTATTTATACCTAGCCTTCTAGCTAGTACAGTATGCTCCATCCAGGAATTCAAGATCTATAGGCAAAGGAGTACTATTTGTTCCACCAGAACACATAGCTGTCTCAAGGCTATGAGTTTTTCAAGATCTGACTTCACTTTTGTGGAATGGTCTTCCCTTTGGACCTTTAGCTGGAGGAAGATCTCACTTGTTTTTGTAAAGAGCTAAAGATCTTCCTCTTTGATTCGCCATCTTAAGCCACTGAGTTGTGTTTAAGGTGCTGAGAGGGGTAGTAACTGGTGGGGTGATGGGGATTTCATTCCATGTGTTGCTAAAATGTTATGTTTATTGTCTTTGTCCTTGACTGTGTATGTTGATGTTGCACCCTTTGCTGAAAAGGGCATTATAATCATTGTTGTTGTTGTTTCTCCTGGCAAGGGACTCAAAGGAAAGTATGTGTGTGAGGATGGCTGGGTGGGTGTGCCTTCAAGTCACCTGAAATTCCATAGGGTTTTCTTAGGCAGAGAATATTCAGAGGTGGTTTTGCAAGCTCTCCCTTCTCTGAAATATATAAAATATATAAAAAAATTAACCAAACTATTCATTTATAAACCACACAGTTGAAACATTTAAAACATAATGAAACGATTAAAAGATAAAAGTACATCAATGCACATTTAAAACAACCTTCTCCACCATAATTTAAGTACCAATGGCCTGCTGAAATAAAGAGGTCTGTGTCTGCTGGTGGAGAGGGGAAGCAATTGAAAAACCATATCTCCCCATATGAACCTACTAGAGCTCTAAGATCTGGAGGAAAAGACTTTCTCTCTGGCTATTTCCACACTAGATTGTTATAGTGCTATTATTCCACTCCCTAAACTGCAAACCCCAGGATTGCATAGGATGTTGAAAGTAGAATAATAGCACTATAACAGTTTAGTGCAGAAATGACCTTAGTCCTGCTACCATTCCAGGATCACTTCATGAGGACATAGGAGAGACCCTTCCCAGTGGCTGGCCCCAACTTGTGGAATGCTCTTCCATGGGAGACTAGGCTGGCCCCCTCCCTGCGTTCCTTTTGTAGGCAGGCAAAGGCATTTCTTTTTCAGTAGATCTTTAATGGGTGAGCTAGAGACCTTTTACATATTATTAACTGTTTTTAACATTGATTGTAAGTTTTATAATTGTACATGCTTTTCAACATTTTAATTATTTACATGCTTTTAATGTTTTTTTTAACCTATTGGAAACTGCCTTGTGTCCCACTTTGGGAGAAAAGGCAGCATATATATTCAATAAATGAATAATTAAATTAATAAACCTCCCACAGGAGGGAGTTCCACAGTTTGGAAGCTGCTACTGAGAAGACTCTCTCCCAGATCCTCAATGAATGTGCGTGTGATGGTTGTGGGACTAAGAACAAGTGCCCCCCCCCGCAAGATCTGGCTAGTATAGGAAGATATGGTCTTTTGATAGTTGGGGCCCAAGCCTTTTGAGGCCTTAAAGGTCATAACCAGCACTTTGAATTCTGTCTAGAAATGGATGAGTAGCCAATGAGATATATTTTTCCTATAACCACCCTCAGTCAGCAGCCTGGCCACAGCATTTTGGACCCACTGAAATTTCTGAACAGTTTCCAAAGGCAGCCCCATGCAGAATTTGTTACAGTAATCTAAACAAGATGTAATCAGGGCATTTGTCATCATAGCCAGATTTGAAAAATTGAGGGATGGGCACAGAAATGAGCAGAGATTCCCAACCCATCACATGATTTGCATAATTATAGAGTTATAGAATCTTAAAATTGGAAGGAACCACAAAGGCCATCTAGTCTAAACCCCTGCCATGCAGGAATACATAACTAAGGCACTCCTGAAAGAGACCCATGCAATCTCTGTTTAAGGACTTTCAAAGATGAAGAGTTGACATTCCTCCAGGGCAATCAATTCCACTGCTGAACAGCTCTTACAGTAAAAAAAAGCTCTTCTTAATGTTTAGGTGCAATCTCTTTTCTTGTAATTTGAATCCATTGGTTCATGTTCTAGTCTCTGAAGCAACAGAAAACAAGCTTGCTCCACCTTCAACATGACATCCCTTCAGATATTTAAAGACAGCTGTCATGTCGCATTTCATTCTTCTCTTCTCCAAGCTAAACATAGTCAGCAATTTTCATAAGGCTTGGTTTCCAGAACTTTGGTCATCTTGATCATCCTTCATAGTAAGGTGGCTGAACAGAAAGCAAGATCTCACTGACTCTTCAATAGCTGTGTAAAGGACACACATGTCATATAAGGCTAAGGAATTCCTAGGAGAAAAAATATGTGCCAATTAACAATGGTGACAGGTGGATCTGTTGCCATGGGGATACTGTGTCCACTCCTGGCTTTACAGCCACTCCTCCTACAATTGCTTTAAGTTGCATAGGAGTCTTCCAGCTGCTGGATCCAACTCCGAAGTCAATTCAGCACTGAGAGTTCCTATATTACCCAAAGGTCCTGTTGTTGCGTGCCTTCAAGTCATTTCTGACTTATGCCAACTCTAAGGCAAACCTATCAAAGGGTTTTCTGAGGCTGAGGGTATGCGACATACCCAAGATCACCCCCAGTGGGCTTCCATGGCCAAGCAGGGAATTGAATCTTGGTCTCCAGGTTCATAGTCCAGTTCTCAAACATACACCATACTGGTTCTCCTGTAGGAAAACATAAAACTTGGAGTGTGTTCACCACTCCTGTGGCAATCAATTCACCATCTAACTCTGGTGTTTCTTCACAGGAGCCTCTCCAAGTCTCATGATTTTCAGAAAGGCATATTTCTCCATCTTGCTACCAAAGAAATGCATGACACAAGGCTTTCTCAGTGGTTGCCCACAAGCTCTGGCACTCCCTAAAAAGGGAAGTTAAAGTAGCCATATTGCATGAAAAATTCTTTCTTCTAGACAACTGTTTAAAGCTGAAGAACCTTTTCCTTTTTTATCTCTAGCCCCAACAGCTAGGGATAATGTATGGAAGTAAGAAATGAGCATAGATGTATTTGGACAACACTTTCCCAACCCAAGACATGATTTGCGTAATTATTAAAAATGCTCAATATGCAGATTAGGTCAGAAAGATTTGGTAAGATGGAATACAGGAACCATCAACCACATTAATATCTCCTACCATTCTTCTTGGGCCCTCTCCATGCCTTCACTAATGCTGCAGTTGCTTCCTACCTCCACAAAAATAGATATTTCTGCCAGGAAACATGTCACGCAAGAATCACACATTCTTGTGTGATACATACAGTTGTCCAGGGAGGCAATTCTGCTGGGAAATAGTGTACGCTGCCCTACACATGGCTTCCCAGAGGAAATGCATATTTTTTATTGCAGCCCTATGGAAATGGCAGCAGTGGGTTTGTCAAGGCAGGTCTGAGAGTGCGGTAAGGAAGACAAAGGCGAACATTCCATCTGTCATGAAGCTTCCCTCCCCTGCTCTAAAATTTCTAGAACAGGATTGTGGATCTCAAAACAGAGAGAGAGTCATAAAAAATATAAAGTGTTATCTAGAAAGTTTGCAATTTTGTCTGCACTGGTTCTTTCTAATATTTTCCCCAGACCCAGTGGTAATCAGAGGCACTCCTGGCACCTTTCTCTGATAGAACACCATATCTTAATGTTTCTGAACACTTTTGTGGAGCACATGGCTGCAGTCTTGTACCTGGAGCTCATTACAGCATGGTTGATACGAAATAGTTCCCTAGGATGAGAAGCAGTGAAGCAGTCATGTTAAATTTCTTGCCCAGATCTCCATTTTGTTCAGTATACTTCAAAGTCCAAGCCACACTAATTTCTGCCTCTTATGTTCTTCCCTCTGTTGTGCGTTTGTTTGTTTGTGGTATGCATGCTATACATTCACATGAGCAATATAGAGGTTTCAGTCAATGTGACTTCCACACTCTAGGAGGCCCTGAAAGATAGGGATGCAAACCTTCTCCCATTCCCCTGCCCCCGGCAGTGTTTCTCTACTTCAAATAGACAGAATATTAACAGAGAATTTAACAATGTGAGGCAGGCCATAGAGGGCAGCTGAAAGAATAGGATCACATTTAGGTAAAACTGTAGCCAAGATTTTGTCTTGTACAACGGTTCAAGATATAGGAGCCCAGCTGGGATGGGGCAGGAGAAGTACGGAGAGAAAGACAAGTCTGTTAACTAGATCACACCAGAGCCTGTAGTGTCATCATATTAGTCTATCATACATACTGTGCATTGCTTACACAAATTCCGTACCTCAGTCAGAGAATGAAGGTGTAATTGGTGTTATGTTGGAAAATAGTGTCTGCATATAGACGTTACGTTTAGTTTTATTAGCGCAGACATCTGGATGCCTAGTGTGCCAATCATACGTTATTTGGCTGAAGAGACATGACTTTATTCAAGATATATTTTTCTGTCTTGTTTAGTGAGCATCCTAGTCTTCAAATCAGCAGTCCTTCCAGAGGAAAAATCAACACAGAAGAAATTATTTGAGAGCTAAGGGCCAGAATTCTGTTGGGCAGTTATGAATGCATAATCTAGAGTTACACACTCACCACTATTTCATAATCATGATCCCTATGTAGCCCCTAATTTAGGAGACAAGTAGGGATCATGACAGTCCCCCAATCTCTGCTTATAGGCAGCAACCACTATGGGACTGTGTTCCTCTGTCCCCCTCCACACCCCATGCGACTGATCTCCAGCACAAAGGTGAATTGTGACAGGGCTTCTGCCTGTCTTGCTGGAGATTGCTCACAAGGTGGGGAGTGGGAACGTCATTCAGCTGATGTTTCTGATCAGCAGGGGAACAGACCCCTATCAATCACAGCAGCTGCTGCCTGATAAGTGGAGATTGGGACAGAATTCACTATGTAACACTGTAACTACAGTGATTATGCATTCACAACTCACCAATAGGATTTCAGCCATACTGACTCTATATATGCACTTCTCACAATAGGCATTTTTACAAAAGGAATATAGGCTGCTTTTTAAAAGTATCATATTGTATGCTTTAAAAGCATTATTTTCTCATGCAAAGATCTCTGAGCTGCTGAGTCCTTTCATTTTTATTTGTAATGCATTCTTATTTTTGTCAGAATAGATCACAAACTGTGCTATTATCATTTTATTTTTCACTTAGAGCCTATTGATTCAACCCAGAGAAACAAACCTAGAGAAACAAGCTTCATAATGAGGTAGTAAATTCTGACTTTTGTGCTCATTTGATAATTAATAGTTATTTGATCATTAATAGTTGCTGGATCCTGCCTGGAGGTATTCAGGACCCCTTCTTCTTCATAACACATTATGGGAGTTCCCTTAAGGGACCTCAGGGGTGTAGGCAACCACGACCATGTCAGCAGCAGTTTCAAATGCCAGTACATCTTTTTCTTTCAGGTTATAAAACATGGGTTGTAAGTCAACTTGCTTTATACTGGTTATGTACAGTTTCTCCCAAGTGCTGTTTGCAGTTACTGTAGCTTGTTAGAAATATAGGAATCTACTTTAAACCAAGTCAGACCATCAATTTATAATATCTGGCCAAGACTCTAGCTCAGTACTGTGTACAATATCAGAGAGGGATTCTCCAGGAATTTTGACAGTCCTTCTTGAATATGCCAGGGATTTGAATAAAGACCCTGCACATGAAAAACATCTGTTGTACCATGGATTTACAACCCTGCTGCTACTGGGCTGTAATCTTGTACCCACTTATCTGAAAGTAAACCTCACTGAACTCCATGGGACTTATGTCAGAGTAGGCATGCACAGAGTGTCACAATAAAGCTAGCATTCTAAATTTGCCATTTGCAGCACAGGAGTGTGATTACTTAGCAAGAAGATGACTAATAGTAAATCAACGTAAGATGCAGCTGGTAGACCTTGACTCAAGATTCTTTGTGAAGCTGTACAATAGAATGTCAACAATTCCTTGACATCTACTTGTATGACTTTGTCATACATCTAAATAGGTAGCAACTAAAGGCACAGGGAAATCACAGGCACATCCACCAGTAGAAAGAGCAACATACTTTCACAGTCTGAAACAGCCTTCAGGAAGTGTCATCATGACAGCCCTTTAGCTCTATGTACTACATACTACGCACTGAAACTGAGTTCATTCCTATTTCTAATCTAGATTCTGCTCCTGTTGATAACAGTTAAACATCAGCAAGTATAAGTGCAAGAGACTAACAATGGGCTCATGAGGTACAAATTTGTTTCCGTTGGAAATGTGTAAAAATCCAAAAGTGCAGAGGTGTGTCTTCCAACTCACCAAGAGTGCCAATTTGTAGCTGCAGGCAAAGTGAGGATGGCCATTACGTTCCAGGTGAAGAAGCTTTTCTCTTTCCCAGAAGCTTACACAGTTAGGCTGTGGAATGGAGCAAGAAGGCTAGCCAATCAGATGCAGCAATCAGTTGGCTGGCTGGTGGCAGGACTCAGAAGTGAGTGAAGACTTCACTCAGGTCCTTCTCCTGGTCCATGTAAGCTACTTCCCTTATTCACACTAACAATCAGTTGACTTCTATTGTCCTTCTACTCATCCTTCCTCCCTCAGTGTTTGGAATTTTGTATATATAATTGTTACTGGTATCATACTGCTAATATTTATGCATACAAATTTGGTTGCTTTTGGTTGCTGGATCCTGCCTGGAGGCATACAGGGCCTCTTCTTCTTCATAACACATTATGGGAGTTCCCTTAAGGGACCTCAGGGGCGTAGGCAACCAAGACAAACCTAGTTGGGAAGCAGATGGTTTTACCTCACTCCCAGGTGACAAGAAAGCTGTTTCCACCTATGCAGATTCCTGCATCCATCATTCCAGCTCTACCCATCAGGAAGGCAGCCTGCAACTAGGTTGACCAGTCTCTGGATCCAAACCCATGCTGTGAGCCAAGCCTATTCAGCTGTAACCAGTAAAATTATGTCCTTTCCTATTCCAGCAAAAGGTGCTTGGTGTTCAGTCTTGCTAAATGTGAAGCCCCTACACTTGCCACTGCATCTACAAGTGGTTGCCATGGTACAAGATACAGCAAATTTGATGGATATGTCATAAATTATATCTAAGGTAGATTGTGAGCTTATTTAATATGATCAATAATTATCATTGCCAGAATAAGACCATTGTAATTGTGAATGTTATTATGTGGTGAATAGAAATAAAAGTACTTGAAAAGTACTTGCAACAGTATTATTTTCACCTGAAATCTCACTATTTGTTTGTGGAGTTCTATGCCAGTTGTGCCCAGTGTAATCTTTAACAGAGCCCACTTTTTCCCCATTCCTTTTAAAGCATTTTATTGGATCTGAGGCTATATTGTGTACTTATTTTAGTACATTTCATCAGTCCGGATGTTTCTTTGCTGCTATTGTTGAAGGTTTATTTTTTGAGTTTTGAAATTTGGGATAATATATGTTTCACATACAGCCCTGCAAAGGTTTACCCTAGGTGGTGGCCTAAAGATATTCTATATAAAATAAAATGTGTTGCATGTATTTAAGAAAGTGCTCTGTTTCTAATGCTGATTTTGGTTATGTTATACATACCATCATTTTCCAGTGAAAGACCTTGTTTGCTTCTATAGCATTTTGCACAAATGTTGATCTTCTTGCTACAGCACTTAGGATCACCTAACAGCAATATTCTGAATGAAATGACGCATGGAGCCTTTTCCAAAGAGGTGGCCATTTGTGAAGGAAAAAAAATGAAATGAAATTGCTATAACCTTGAAAACCCTGCCAGCTATAAGAACAGGAGAACACTTTTCACTTGATTCCCTTCTTTCCTGTGGCACATAAATATCTTGTGATTTCACAGTCTTGACCACTGATGCTGGTAATTATCACCTGGAACAACAATGGAGTACGGTGGCAATATTGCCACCTCCTATGAGCAAGTATGGTATAGTATGTTTGAGCGTTGGACTATGACTTGAGAAGATGAGGATTTGAAGCCTCACTCAGTCATGGGAAACCCCTTCTGAAAAAAAAGTCGTGCCAAAAAACCCTTAGAGTTGCAACTCTATCATAAGTTGAAAACACATAAGGACACCAGGGAATGATGAGTGTATTGCCCACAACAGCTTGCACCAATGATAACATTAGCAAAAGCTTCTCTGTTGGGCTGCTCTCACTTTTCTAAATCTCAATAGCAAAGACAGATGGGGCAAATTATTGACCCAGCTGTCTAGGACAGTAGCAGCTGATTGTTTTCATGCCAGTAGGGTGATGAATCTGCCCTGAGATTTAATCCAAACATGAGAGGAGCTATCCAATGTGCTGAATCTCTTTTGGGAACAGATTCAAGCTTCTTGGCTATGGTCAAACTAAAACCTCGAGTGAATTCACCACCCTACTGACTGGTCCTGGACCATGTATACTGTGCAACTGGTCAGGAAAAAGAATGTCCATTAGGGGCCTTTTCTGCCAATGGCAGAAGAAATAATTACACTAGCCTGTCATGTCCTCTTTTGAAAGACCACCATAACTTAATGGGATCAGGCTGGATCAAAATAGCTCCCACTCTGCAGAGACAATGCAGTTTTGTTTGGATTGGATTCTTGGTTGGAGCCCAGGTGAGCCAACACATTCATTACGTAGATCCAGGGATGGCTGAAGTTACACTGCTGAGCAAACAGAAATAAATTTGCATGATTATTCTGCATCTACATGATGTGGCAGAGAAGATGGGAGGGGTTAAACCTTAGCTACACTTACTCACTGCTCTAGAACTAGTTATCTTACAGCTGATGGGCAGATTTCATATCCTCTTCTGTTTTCTGCTTGCAGCACCTGCTGGATTGAGCTGACTCAGAGAGGTGCCTTTTGCTCCGTGTCCCAATGAATGAACAAGAAAAGCTGCAACAGAGCCATTATCTTCTTACAAATGTCTTTGAGATTAAGAATAGGTTAAGACACAATACTGTTTTCCAGCATCGATCCTTGTCCTCCTAAATCTTAACTGGAAAACTATATAACTCATCATCCTGAACACCAGCTAAATGGAAATTTACCATTCTTTGGAGTGGGCAGAGAAATTGAGAGCCTTGAACTCCTGGACAAATACTATACAGTGGGCCATCAGCATCCACAAGGGTTTGATTCCAGGACCCCCTGTAGATACCAAAATTCATGGATGCTCAAGTCCCATTATGTACAATGGTATAGCAAAATGATGTCCCTTATATGAAATGGCAAAATCAAAGTTTGTTTTTCTCAGGATATTTTCAAGCGGTGGTCAGTTGATTCCATGGATACACAATCTGTGGATATGGAAGGCTGACTGTAGAGTAAAAATGGAAGTGGAGACACAGGAATGGCTTGGGTATAGGAAAGAACCAAAGAACATCAATAGAAGGCAACTTTTCCATAGGAAAAAATATTTTATTTTTTTTAAAGAATGAATTCAGTTTGAAACAGAAGTGGAATGTGATCTTCATAGATTTCATTTTCTGGAAGGGGCTAACTGCAATGTAGAACAAAAGCAGATTTCAAAATCTATGATAGTCTATTTTTTTAAAAAAAAAAGAGAAGAAAAATTATTTATAACTCAAGCATAATACTGTGTTACTTACAAACTGGACAAAGGAATTCTTAAATAAATATTCATGGTACACAATTACAGCACAAATATGCAGCAATTTGGCAACCTTTTTTTTAAACCTTATCCTTTTTTTTTAATCCTGGATACTGTGCAAAGGGGAATGACACGGCCTTTAAACAAGCTGTAGCTAAATACATAGCAAAAGTCAGATTTTATACAAAACATCTCGCTTAGACTTTATAAAAAACCAATGTTGCTCTATATACACAATCTGGTTAAGAAAAGATGTTTATTCTCATTTTCATGTGTATTTTTATTTATATTTATTTTAAAAAGGTGAATAAGGCTACTGTAACACCCCAAATCCATATACAGTAAATCTGAACGTATTTACAGCATCTTCACTTTTTAGACATCATGTTGAAAATTTCAAAAAGTTAGGTGATCAAGGGGTAAACACAAGCAAGGCATTTACAGTAACTTTTCAAAGCTGAACCAAACACCAACTAAAGGTACAGTTGGCAAGATTGTCATTATTCTGCACAAGACACAACACAGATACACGGGGGTATTCTTCCCTCCCCACCCCCAATTGGTTGCAGGCTCCTCTTCATTGATTTGTCCAATATTCTCTCCCCTCCCCAGGTATAGAACTTAATCAGAATGTAACCAATCAACTAAACAATATTCCTGATTTTTTAAAAAGAAAAAGAAAAAATAAACAGCCCATCTATTTCCCTCCTCCCCCAAAATAAAATCTTAATGACTTACAAGAAAAACCTTGCATGGATGGATTCACAGAGAAGAAGGCTTTAGGAAAGAACTGCATCTGTATTGTAGTTAGTTACCATGGTAACCTCCCACAGAACCTTGCTTCTTCTCCCTTCTCTCCTCCCCTCCCTCCGTCTCTCCTTCTTGGACCAACATCATTTTCAGGTTCAGGAAATACAGAGAGTAATCATTTCTATGACAGTACATTTTTGCACGTGCTCAGTGGAGGCTTGAGACCTTAAAATGCTGTAGTTATGTGTTCTTTCCAGTCCAGAAAGTGAAGGGTTGCTATGGGAACAGGACTATGTTAAAAGACATCTATTTTGCATAGCACATAAAAAAGTAGATTTATTTCCCCCAGGGCATAGAAGGGTTGGAGGCAGGACAACCATCATGCTTCAAGCAGAAACTTGATATTGAAACTCTCCTACTTGTGACCAGCTCAAATACTCCATCTTATAAGGCAAGGGACAGAAAGACAGAAACAAACAAAAACACAACAGAAAACCCACATTGGAATATTTTGTTGTTAAAATACATGATGCAGTTATACTGATTTTCATGATTCAGAGGCAGGGTTCTTATTTCCTATTCTACTATTTACGCAAGACAGCTTAAAGGGCTTGGCTATTTTTTATATTTCCTTTCCATATTGTTCTTTTGAAAGCAAAGCTATTTCCCCCCTAGAAGTAGTTGCCCAGTTGTTTTGCTTAGAAAATTTAAGATTGATTTCATTGTCACAGATGAATTTCACATCTTCTGGTATAGATTCTGTGCAATCTCAATATATAGATATATATTAGTAATCATAACAAAATCTGCTACTTATATCCCTTGGGTTCTATACACCTATTATAAATAAGTTGCACCTTACTTCCCCCTCTCGTGTGTCTAAATGTGTTGCATCTTTATGGACCATGCAGTTTACCGTATGTGCTTTAACTCTGAAAGAGACTACCCTAGTGACAGCAGTGTCTAATACAGGTTTACCTCGCAAATGCACTGCCAGAAACTAGAGTGTTAAAAGGCTTGACTGGAGGAAAAAGGAAAATCCTGATAATTTTTTTAGAGATGTGAATGCTTGTGTGTGTGTGTGTGTGTGTGTGGATAAGTGATGGAATCATAGCCCTCTTGACTGTTAAGCTTGTGATTTTTTCCATGTCAGATGTTACTGTTTTCTTATACACTTTTTCCCCTGTGAATAGATAAATGTGATAAGTATAGCAGCTGAGTCTGCTTTAAAAAAAAACAAGGAAAAAAACCCAAGTATCATCTGAAGCAGACCAAGATTTTGCTACAGCTAGCTCAAAGCTGTGCATCTTATTGCTGGTACAGTACCAAGCAGTCCTGCCCTAATATATCACCAATGGCCTTCTACTGTCTTGTCTTCTAGGCACATTCACCTACTTACACTCTTTGTCCTACTTGAGAGAGAGAATTTCTCCTGCAAGTTACTACTGGAGAATAACCTTGGCATCCTTCCAGTGCAGACCTGAATCAGCTGCTGGTGTTGCTATGTCTCACATGCTGCTTAGAACTCTAGATGTCAAAGTGCTGTGCTACCTAAATTGTTTGGCTTTGTCCAGTTGATACACCAGAGGTTGTAGCATTATATCAGACCTTCCATCCCCCTCTCTCTCTTTCTCCATGCATCCCTTATCTTATATTCTTGACTCTACTGACAAGCTAGCTTTTTTTGGCTAGAAGATTCCCTTTTTAGCAAGCCCAGGCTCTCCCAAAGTATTATCCATTCAAGTGAGGCTGCTATCACAAACAGATGAAAAATGAAATGGAAAGAAAAAAAAAACACAAACAAAAAACCCACACATTTTTAGTTTTCCAACAGCAATGCAGGATGTGGAGTGAAAGAATTCTCAGGTGAAGGATGTCAGAGTGCTACCCAATTGAAGTAAAATGCAACAGGGACTGACTAAAAGCAAGAAAATGATCAAAAGTCTTACTTAAAAGCCAACGTCTGTATGACAAATCCATAAGCGCTATGAGAAAAGCGCACACACAAAGTCACAGGGCTGCATTTCAAGCTTGATGACTTAAGACTTCTTTCCCAGAATGCCTAAAACTATTAGCATCTGTAAGTTGCTCCATCTTCCCTGGGCTTTTTATACGTGCCTGAATGCCTGCAGCACATGGCTTAGAAGGTGATGAACGAACAGCAATTGGTATGGGGATCTTCTATGTAAATTCTTCCAGCTTCCAAGGAAATGCTTGTTCACCAAGGCAGGAATTCTACAGACTAGAGAAGGTGTCCATCTCAAAACCGCTCTGTCAACAGGGTGGGACTTGCTGTTCTCTCCACTGCACGTGGTCTGGTAACCAGCACAGGGGCTCACCATCCCAAAACCCACCCCCCATGTCATGGATAGCAATTGACAGGAGAGAGTTTCCAAAGGTACCACGGCGAGTGTTCATCAGACCTTGTAATAAATGTTTGCTGGACTCTGAGGGGGCATCTCCTGAACAATGTACACTGGATGTCCATAGTCTCCACTGACTTTTTCATAATGAGGGCAAAAGACACTATCTGCAGTCCTCAGAGGAATGATAATGTCACTGGGCTCAGACCCATTGTTGTTCCCACTGCGTTTTGGGGTAGCTAACGTACTAAGTGACAGAGTCGTCGTGTGCTGTGGTGAATGCTTCCTGTGTCTCCTTCGATATTTCAACAAAAGAACCACCAGAGTGATGATGATGATGAGGAATATGATGGACCCTGAAGCTATCCCTGCAAATAAGGCCACCTCTGAACCAAGGATACTGGAATGTCCAGCTCTGTTCCCATCTGAGTTGGAACCTAAAGTTAGAAGCCGAGTGGAACAGAAGAGAGAAGGAGAGAGTGAGAGAGGAGAGAGAAGAAAGATATAAGTTCAAGATGAACACTGCTCCATCTTCACTTTGTAGTACTGAAAGACTTAACTGTCAAGCTGACTTTGGCAAACCAATTACCCTGCAAGATAGCAAGGCACAACCGGTCAAGCCCAGCCACTCTTATTAAGCAAGATGCTGTGTGTCTGTTGCTCTTGCTTTTTATGTTGCTTCCAAACCACACTGTGTTCTTTCCATCCATCATCACCCATCAGCAGAAAGGGATGACATTGACAAGGCAGCCCTTTGATGCACATTACTTCTAAACAGATGTTGCTCAGTTCAAGGCAGCTAATGGGGATGAAACAGGAATTCAGGACTCACTATTGCCCTGCCACTTACTTACTTCCTCTCTCTCTCTCTTTTTTTTTTCCAGAGACTAATCTGAATCAAACTCTTAACAATATTTGTGCAGGTTCTTTCTAGAGATCTTCTCTTTGTTACAGATTGAATTAGCGGAAGACAGAAAGAACAGAACACATTTGAGGGCTGTGTAAATATCACTGTGACACTTTAAAATTATGTTTAAATAATAAGATAATGTAAAATAGAAAATAAGCATCAGACATTTTGGCCTGATTTAATCTATTTTGTGTCTAATCCAAAGAGACAGTTGGGTTTTCAGAAGCTTCAGTAAACCCGTCCCAGCACTTAATTGAGGGGGTAACTGTTAACCTCATATGTAGAGTTTGGAAATGTTACTATTTTTATTTTTATTTTCATTTTTCTTTTATTACAGCTCTTAAGATTTCACCAGTCAGTACAGTGGCTGCCATGCTGGCTAGATGATTCTTGAACTGTAGTCCAAAATCAAAGTCTTCTGAGCAGTGTTTATATCAGTGCTAGGACACTACTCAGATCCCAGCTGCCTTAATGGAGTACCCTAATGGGTACTGCTGGCTATATAAGGCATCAAGGGGTCATGCTGCCAACAGGATGAATATAGCATTAAACTGGTTTGCAGATCATACTGCAAAGGTTGTTTTAAATTAGTTAATTAAATTTTGTGTTGTTTCATCTAGAAAATTCTTAAAATAATGCTTCTTTATGCCTATTTCAAGGTAACTGGATGTTGAAAAGACATTCTGTACCTTAGAATAAAATTGTTGATGACCACTCAGTAACTGACATTTAAAAGACATTAGCACACAATAGCAAATAAAGCTGTATTGATAAGAAGCCATGAAACAACCAGTGACAATCCTGCAGTATGGCCAAACAATGGTTTCAATCAACTATTCTTCCCTCCAGGCCATTCTTTATTGTCCAAGAGGAGGTGGACTGATGTTACAGTGGTGGGCAAATGTCACTAGGCAAAGTTTCCAGCCTCCACAATATGGGGACAGAAGGCAGAACTTCCTGCTTGTTTGTCAATGCTGAGAGGGAGACAACAGAGATACAGAATGCTACAGCCATCAGACCTGAGCATCAGAGTCAATGGTCACCCCAGATTTGGCTCAGGCTGCACATGTTACCAGGGTGATCAACAATCCAGCAACCACAAACTGGCTGCAGTATTCGATGCATCTACTGTGATCTCTGATGGGCAAGACCAAGAAGGTTCTCCCCCACTCAGTCTCTACCATCCCTTGCAGCCCTGCATTCCTGGCTCTCCCTACCAATCCTTAGCTTATCTTTTCCTTCTTTTTGGGGTGACTGGGCACATGTTAAAACAAAGTGCCTCCAAGCCAAAACACAGCTTTTTACTCAAACCTTCAGGCTTTTATACGATTTGCATGCAGGCTATAGTCAACACTATTTTAAATTGTTTCAACTGGTTTTAAATTGTCTGGTTTTTAAGTGATAAATTATTTAATATATTTTTAGTTTTTTAAAATTATTGCTGTTGTTCAAAAAGTTATTTTATTTTATGCCACCTTGAGATAATCAGATATAGGGTGATATATAATATTTTAATAAATAAATTAAAATAAAATAAATACATCAAACCATTTCGGAGAAAATTCCATGGTAATCTCCAAGTTTTTTCTTTAATTAAACATAAGCTGCCCCATCCATCTCAAAAACCCTTAGGAGAGCCTTGGCGGGAGTCAAAGGGTTGTATTCAGTGGCATCATATTAAGGACTCCAAAACTAAGGTTAAGTATGCTTAACTACGTGCTGGATTACAACAAAAAAGCCACATTTTCCTGAAAGCTATCTCTTACAGTTAGAAAACCCATTTAGAGCAAAGCCTATTTCCAACAAATCAATAATATTCTTATATAGATCCATTAAGCTTCTATGAAATGCAAATGAAGAGGGAGGGGCTTGCTTTTGCACAAAGGTAATAATATTTGACCTCCCACGTTGGTGCTCACTTGTTTTCTCTCACTATGTCAATGTTCGTTTATTTTTACTAATGAATAAACTCTTTGTGTGCAATTCTAGAATCCACAGGCAAATGTCACAGGACATTACCAATCTCCCCCTCCATGGCTGGAGAGGATGGGGAGGTCTTCCCAGCATAAGGGACAGAAAACTCTGCTGCCTGTCCAGGGCAAATGGATTTCCCAAACCCAAAGACCTCCCTCCCCTTCCTCAAATACCACTGGAGATGAGGAGAGGGAGTAGGCCAGCTGTAAGAACTCTTCCTCCCAATGCAGCCAATAGAGGAGGAAGCTTTAAAAAGAAGACAAAAACAGGAGAAAAAGCCAAACTGCCACACTTTCCACCATGTCTGGCAAAATCCCTGAAGTGCTTAGGAAATCCTCATTCCTCTGCCATGGACTCCCTTCCCCACCCCACCATCTTGGCCATCACAGGATTGCTCTGTTAAACAAAGTGTTTGTGAAGCAGCCTAGAAAATAACCTCTTCCAAGATCTACAAGCTCTCCTGTTTACCTGCATGATCCTTTACAAAGGGACTTGTGGTGGAGCTTTTCCCGTTGGTACCAGCTTCCTGTTCCGGGCGTTTAGTTGGATCAGCATTATTGGGGGACCCACCAGAATTGGGAACTGAAAGAACACAAATGATTCACTACAAACTAACAATAATGTGCTTTATAAGCCAGTTATCAATTATCAAGCGGCATGAATGGCTTTGAACAGAAGATCTTTTATGCAGGAGGAGAAGCAGATATGAGAATGTAATTTTCCACTTTAAAATGAGGGGGAAAAAGCTATGTAGGTATTTCACAGATTTATATTGTGGAACTATCAGCCAAAAATGAAGGGGATTTCTGAAACTAGCAGAAAAAACTTTGCAGATGACATTTCAATGTAGTCAAGCAAGTTGATAGACTACTAAACCAACCTCTAATTAGATTTTTTTTCCAGAAATCCATCTGCACAATAGGTTATCTGTATATGAGAGAAGGCCAGTGAACAAAACCTTCTTTTAGTGAAGTTTTTGTTACAAGCAAGCTATGGAAATATTAGCTCCCTCTCCTTTTCATTTGTTTTGAATAATTTTGAGCTATGAAGCTGCACTTTAATATTCAGAATACAAGCAAGAACAACTGGAACACGTGTTGTTCACGGATGACCTTTCCTTCCAAGAGGAGCTCATCAATGAAGAGATCTTATTGCATTAACTTTCTTCTTGCAAAATCTGTCTGTAACTTGGGTGCAGAAAATAGGCTTTGTCTTTAGAATCTAAAGGAAGATGAATGAATAGATTCTAGTATTTCACACTGTTCCACCTTATTTGCAGAAGCTGAATCACTCAATGGAGCTCAGAAACAGATCAAAGTTGCTTGATATGGGAGGGGGTAGAAACAGATGGTCTTTACCTTGTCCAACTTTCATTAGGATCTTCATGGCTTTTGTCTGGCACACCCCTCCCTCCTGGTTATCCAACCCTTCTAGGGATCCATTGGATGTTGCTGATTGAGAAAGAAAAACAAAATACCAAATGAAATGCTTCTGGATACCACCAGGTGCAATCACACAAAACAAAGAGTAGCTGAACACTGATGCAATCTGTCCAAATTCTCTCCTGCTATTCAGGTTTGGCCAGAAAAAGGTGCAGAACGTTGACAGCCAAGAGAACAAATACAAAGCCAAAGCAAGCTGTGTTAATATACCTGACATTGGAACACATTCTCAGGTTGCAAATTTATCCAGAAACGTTTTTTTCATGAACAATCAACTGTCTTGTTATTGTGCCACTGGCTGAAAGAGTAGACAGTCCCTGCACCCACATTTCCACTCCCTTGAAAAAAACTGGGAGTTGCCTGGGGAAAAAAGGAGGGGAGTCCTGCTAGGCTCATCAGAGCAAGAAACTTGTTTCTTCCCTCTCCTCTCTAAACTAGAGTTCTACAGATTAAACCAGCAGAGGAGCATGTATTATAAAAGAGTTGAGCATTGTCTCTCCTTCACTTACATTTCCAGCTCTTCACTGATATACTTCAGTATCTTCCAGCATATCACTAGGTGCCCTCTGCACCTGTTGGACTAAAGCTTCCATAATCCTAGGCAACATGTATACAACACATCTGGAGACACCAGGTTGGAAAAAGATTGTGCATCCCATAAGAACTGAAACTCCAGTTCCATTTTCCTCTCTTCTCTCTCTGAAGGAGGAGAGAAATTGTTCTGACTATTTTTAAAACACACAGATCTTAATATTTCAGTAAATGGATACACAAGCACAAAATAAAGACAAATGGGTAAATATTCCATGATGAGCCAAAACAGTATCATATTTCTTCTATAATTTCTTAGCTTCCTTACGCTTGGAATTTCTTAGCCCATCCATACTTTAAAAGAAAGGTAACACAGAGAGCGTAAAGTTTTAAGCAACACTTTAAAATTTAATGTTCCTCATGACTTTAATTCATTACTGAACACTTTTAAGGGACTGTAAATGATATTTTTCAATTTAAGAAGTCAACAATTTGACTTTAAAAAAACCAAATGTTTTAACATTCACAATTGAAGTTTTTTTAATGATTTGTTTACGCAGTTACCAACCCTAACAATTCCAACCTCTGCTTGTTATTGCAGTTCCCCATTCCCACCACTATCATGCTCCGACTCACACAGCCCCAAAACATACCCAAAAATGGCAGGGAATAAATAAGGATCATCTGAGGACCAACTAGAAAGGCAGTGGGCTCCTCAAGAAAACTGTTAGAAGAGCAGAGTTTGTGAATTATTCCTAGGCACTTTAATCGTCAGTTGGAAAGCGGGGAATGCAAAGATCAGGAAGGACTGGATGGAATCTGCAGTCTATCAATTTAATTCTTGGTATACAGGATCAAGGGGATCTACTGCAAGAATTCTGAAGCTGCAAATGATCTTTCACATACTGCACAAAAATGATGGTACTAATCCTTCATGAAAAGAATGTCAAGACAACCTCTACTGACAATTGATAGCCTTATTAAATTTGATGTCAACATATTTAAATGTCCTCCCTCACTGTTACGTCCTTCTGTCTTTCAAGCACATTTGCAACAACATCTGGTCATTTACTAAAATGTTAAAAGAAAAAAGACCATGAAAGTACTTGCAGGGGGTTCCCACGGAGAAAAAGCAATTAAATGGCACTTCTGGCAGCAAGAAGAATCTCCTTTTCATCTAATTTAGATAGGGGCCCCATAAGTCTTCTCTTTCTTTAGTTATTCCACGTCTTTCCTTGGGGGATTTTTAAAAAATGTACCTTACACACATTTCCTATTTCCTTCATCAGCCTGTACTCCCCATTTTCACTGTGTCTTCCCAGCCCCATGTTGATATTTTTCTTTCTCTAATCTTCTCACTAGCTGCAAAAACTATTAACTTTTTCCTTCCCTTTGATCTATTTCTCGCTTTTGTTCTACTTCTCCCTCCTTGTGGGTGTAACATAATTCCTCACTACATGAACTTCCCTTCTTGTAGCTCCCTCTTGCATTTTCCTTAAACCCAGAGGTTTCCACCACTAACTCTGTTTGTCCATCTCACACAAAAGTTGTCAGACAAATTTCACCCCTTCATTTTCAACTTTGTGTGTGTTTCTTCTTGAGTAATTCAGTGAAAAAACAGATCTGATGTATACATCTGCACTGCAACGCTGACAAAATAATGGAGATGTATAGTTTTGTTTTGTCCCTCCCCAGAGAAAAGAAAATCAATACTAAGAAGCAGTTTTGGACATAAATCAAATGCATCTTTTTTGCTGTGTTCTTTATGACCTCTTTGCTTCTGCCCTTGTGCCTGAATACTGGCTAACAGTATACAGAAACAGCAAAAGTGAACTTCAGTGGAGAGGACAGCTAATAAACAGTGACCATTTTTGCTCTTCTTAGTGCTAAGCTACAGAAATTCACCTTCCTTTAGCTACTTTTCTCTGATTAAAATGTAATAGAGTCAGAGTGCACTCAGTGTCATTCTGTTCTTCAAAAAAGAGAAAAGAAAAGGAAAAAAGACTCGCAGGCAACAGAAATGCAGTCTAAACAATCCGCAGCTTAACTTCTGTATGACAGCAGAGACAGCTGAACAAGAAACCCAAAACGACTCCAGCTGAAGGAATATAGGAGAGTTATTATATCACTGCATTCCTTAAGGATCTCACTCTGCCTTGTTCCTTTAGAATCACAGTTTTAATGCTGATTTTGCAGAAATTTTAATAAGACCTTCCCAAAATTTCACATTGTAATTTACAATGGAGAACAATATGGTCTGGAGAAATGGTAGGGTTTTGGCAAATGATTTTGCTCCAATAATCTCTTATGCTGACAATTAGCCAACAGAACTTCTCCACTGAAGGTGTCAGTACCTCCTTTTAGAGCCAGTTTTCTCTAGGTGTCACCACAAAAGTCTGGCTTTATTTATTCCTGCCAAAGAAACCTGTGTTTGAAATTTTTGAGAACTGGGATTTTGAGAATAAAAATATTGGAGATCTCCTGAATTGGATGGATTCCTCATTTACTTTATGGTGCTGCCCTTTTAGTATGTCCTGCACCAGTGAAGGTTAGCTGATCTTCAAATATTTTTGCTTACTGTATTTTTACCAGATTTTTTTTGGGGGGTGAAATTTTGAAATTCTCACTTGGTTATCAGCAAACTATAAGGTAGAATGTGCTGTTTCATACTCCTCTGATGGTACTGAAACATGAATGTGCAAACATCAAACAAGAAACCACATACAGGTTATTCCCAGATCACTTGCAACCCTCAGAATACATGTTTTGCAACTCTACCATATTCTTCAGTGTTTATGCTTCCACAGCCATGGATCACCAGAATGTTTCTGGACAATTCATTTACTGCTCCTTAGATCTGGTCATGGAAGGCTCAGATCAGGTGTTAACATCAAACAGACTTTGGGTTGATTGAAGCTACCATATTTGCCAGTGTATAAGACGCACTCATTTATAAGACACACCCCATTTATACACTGGCAAATACTATTTGCTAATGTGTAAGACACACCAGTGTATAAGACGCACTCCATTTTCAAACAGCATTTGGGGGGGGGAGTGAGTCTTATATACCAGCAAATACAGTACTTTTTTAAAGATCCAGCCAGAACAACAATAACAACAAACTATATTTAAGGCTAACAGGGCACCACTAAATATTTGTCTTAAATACAAGGACTGAACTGAACTCATAATACTTTCTACACTTGGCATCTCCTGCTACTCAATATCTTCTTTAGTTTATCATCCTAACTCTGATGGGAACAGTTGTTTTGTTTGTGCCACTGTTCAAATCAGAAGTTCTCACCAATCAGTACAAACTCATGTAGAGATTTACCAATAACTGCTAGTGCAATCTTCTGCCCACTCATAACTCAGAAGACATCCTTATCAGAAAGCTAAACAAGAACTTTTTTATAGGTTGTTGTGGGTTTTCCAGGCTTTGAGGCCATATTCTACTAGTATTTTCTTCTGACGTTTTGCTTGCATCGCCTGCAATAACTTTTTTCATAATCGACACAAGCACAGGAAAATCCTGACTCCACCAAAGTGTAATCAAGTCCATTTCCACCTAGTGACTAAACAATATAATGACATTTTCTACACCCAATTCTCCACCAGCCTAAAGGAATACACTGATATATACTGATGGTCCTCCAACTATCAGAACCCTAACCACTGGTTATCTTGGATGACAAACTGAAGTTCAAAAAGTGAGAGGGCAGAAGACTGAGGACTATTGATCTGCGTCACCACAGGACTGTGGAGAGCCTGCATGAAGTGAAATGGCAGCATCACAATAAAAGCTGAATGATTGTACTATGTTAGATGACTACAAGTTCCTATCCAAAGTGACTTACAAAGAGACCAATGGTTTTACTCATGCTTGCAGCATTACTCTGCAAGATAAACCAAGGTTTCCAACATGGATAAAAAGATTTAGCTTACTTTTCTGTGAGGTAATAATTCTAATCACTTAAATGCTGCTCCACTTTTTCCTAACACAAATCTTCCTCCTTCTCTCCCTTTCACGCACAAATATATATACATATGTTATTAAACAGATTTGCTATATTTAAAAAGTCACTTGAAACATTTGAATATCTGTACATAGTTGACTAAAACTATAGAAATTAAGACATTCATTTGCATTTGCAAAAAAAAAAAAACTGACTAGGTTTCCACTTTGAAAAAGACAAACAAAGCTAAGGCAATACTTCACAAATTATGACCCACCATGTCAAAAGCAACTTAATACTGATGTGCTGTTAATCTGTTTTTTAAAGTGCTTTCAAGGTGCTCTGTAATTTCTTTTTCTGTTTTAGCATTTTGGGTGGTTTGTGAGCTGCCTTCAGTACCTCATATTAAGGTAGCAAGTCAGGATATTTATTTTAAATCAATAGATGAATGCCAGTCCACTGGGAGCTCTATAAACATTCAGTTTTCCTGGCCATGAAAAAAGGCAAAACATCTACAAACACAGCTGCTGGACTGTGGTCAGCATGGTATGTCAGACACTGTGAAGGCCTAATCCAAGTAACATGTTCTCATCACTAAGCTTTTTTATTATCTCAGTGTCTTAGTCCCATCTTAACCCTACGATACAGATACTGTGATTCTGAAAAGAAAACAGGGCTAGAATACATTCTGAATATGGCTTGTCACTCAAGAGATCTGCTAGATTTACTTGGCCAAAATACTCAGTATAAATTGGCTTCTAATAAGAAATCATACATTAAAAGAGTAGAAATTCCATAAACCAGCATTTGATTTGTCACATTTATATGCTTCAAAAACTGGTCAACCTCTGTTTATAGAGTGAAATGCATTTCACTCTAAACGCAGAGGAAAGGAATCAGTGAGACAGACAGACAAAAAGAGTTTCTGGGTTATGATTTTTATACAGTCCCTGTGGAGTGGAAGTAATATTACATTAATACATCTTCATTTGATTGTTATTACTCTGCCTCCCAGGAGGCTAAGCCACTGCCTGAATCTTGGCTGTTTTCAACCTATCAAGTTAGTAACATTGCTCTAATCAGATGGAGAATTAAGCTGCTGGATTTGTGCCTAGATACAGCCTTTCATTCACAAAGAGATTAAAAATGAAGACAAACACACACACACACACACACACACACCAAGAATCATTCCTCCCTTCTAAACTGAATACATTTTGAAAGCACAAAAATGTCATTAGAATAAAACCACATAGATAGACAATCATCTATAAGCTATTGTTTGAGGTTCTGGATGCTAGTGCCCACCCAAATTGCAACTCCTGTTTATGATTAATCATATGTGATAGTCTGATTCAGATAATCCATTCAATCTGCAATAAACACAAATATCTGATACTTTGAATAGTTGGAAGACGGTATATAGAAATGGCTAAAAGTGAATACTGGCAAGCAGTTCTGTATTTCCTGGAAAGACAAGCTTTCCAGGCATAGGAAAAGGCCAGCTTTGAACTCTTCCAGTTAATCCAGTACATTTTCCATTACCAAATAGATAGATGGGCATTTCATTTTGAATATTATAGTGAAACTGAGAAGAGTTTGTACGGGAGATGGTTAATGGGGCAGAAGTACCACTAGAGACTCCCCTAGCAGTCCTGGAAAAATTGCTACTTGCTTGTTTTATTAGAGAGGGTCATCACTGGTTCTTAACAGTCAGATATACTGAATGGCTAAGCAAAGCCCTTGGTCCACAAGCAGCCGCTCCTGGCAAAAGAACAGTATGGGGAGCCCAGGATTTTTTAAATAGGATACATGTATTGTTTACCATTAAAAATAACCAGTTTTCTAAACTAGTAGATTTCCAATAACGTTTAGGTTAGTTGTTTTTTTTTAATGCATTTTTGGCCATCTATGTGGCCCCCAAAAAAATGCTGGGACAGAAACTTAGCCTATATCCATTACAAGGCTAGTAGACATCTGGAAGAGCATGCCTCCACCTATCACACACTCCTATTTAATCTAGATTAGTATGTGTGAGAAGAAACCACACAAACTATAGTCTCAGTTAGATACTGTGAAAAAAAAAGCCAAGACAAGTAGGGCCCAAGGGCAGTTTGCTTCTCTGGATATAAAATATCAGACATGGACTGGGTTGCTGTCATGGTATATAACATGTATTCCTTACTTAATCTTTGCCTATATATTGATATACGAATTTGCACAGTACAAAAAAAACAAGATACCAACAAACCATTTGCTTTCTTTTCAAGTATACCAAATCAAAAGCTACACTGCATGCTAGAATTTCTCACTGCTCAGAAATGTGCGGGTGAACATAATTACAAATATTTGGCACAGTTAATCTTAATTTTTTATGACCTCACTGCTGCTTTCATTTCCAACTCCCACGGCAGTAAAATGTTATATAGTATTGAAAGAGAGAATTTGGCAATCTCATTTCTAAGAAGCCATTACCTTCAGAAAACTCTGGAATATACAGAATACTCTAATTTGGGTACAATATTATGTTCTGGTTCAGCATTATGAGCTTCATAGGTTTTCCCTTTTTCGCCCTAGCACAGCTGCAAGGATAGTGAACACTTTCCCTCTATTTTAAACTACCTGCAACTATCTGGGAATCCTGGTTTAGAGAAAGAGGACAATTTTGAACTATGGTTTATAATCTTGGTTTGTTTGTACAAACCACAGTTTGGACATAATGATAAACTGTGGTTAACTGAAATAAAGAACTAAAATCTTCATATTTCGTACACAAAACTACATGATAAGAAGAAAGGGAAGGGAAGCATGGCTTTAGTTCAAGCCATAGTTTTGAACATAATCATTAATTGAAAAAGAAGTAAAAGCTTCAGATGTGCTTCTCATGACTACTTCACAAGAGGAAAAGGAAGGGATGACTGTACAATCTGAGGTTCATACATGTAAAATCAAAGTTACAAGGAAGTAAGGCTGGTGACATGCACTCATTTTTAAGAGAGGAAAAAGTGGCTTGTAAATAGTTCTTGCTCTGTATAGTCCTGCTCCTGCCATCTCATTTTGACCTGATTTCTGAAGATTAGATCTGGTTAGTACTTGGACAGGGGACAACAATGGAATATCAAGAATCTCCAGGTAGTATTAGGAAACCCTGGAGATCTTCTGCCAGTCAGAGTTTACTATGTTAGAATAAATGGACCAATAGTCAGACTTGGTATATGGAAGCTTTCCATATTTATATGTCGTTGTTGTTGCTGTTGCTGTGTGCTTTCAAGTTGTTTCTGACATATGGCAATCCTAAGAAGAACCTATCACAAGGTGTGTGTGTGACATGCTGAAAGTCACCATTGGTTTCCATGGCCAAGCGGGGAATTGAACTCCAATCTTCAGGGTCATAGTCCTATGCTCAAACCATTACACCACACTCACTTTCATGTTCATGTATACTATTCCTTTTTCTATTGCTATTCCTGGACAAACAGAATTTTGAAAACTATTTAGAAGAGACAGAAGATGAGTGTATCTGTCATGAGCAGTCCTTATTCTTTTAACATTTTTGCAGAGGGAGAGCCTTTAAACTCTCTGGCCCCTAAAGTTACCATGAGTAATGCTACTGTTTCCCTGAGCTTAGTATGCACTGGTCAGTAAGAATGGCTACAATCAAATCAAAGGAACTGCAGCAAGGTCAAATGTCTCCTGTTGGGTGATCAAGCATAGAGACAGGCTGGCTGTCATCCTCCACTCACTTCGCCTCATTGCCTTCAGTGGGATTACAACAAACTGGTATGCAGGGAACTGTCAAACCCATCCCAGGACTCCTTCACAGCCAGTAAAGCTCATTACTTGAAGCTCTGCTTTCAGAAATTAAGGTTCTTAAAAGTTAAGAAGCCTGCAAATATGAGCTATTATCCAACTTTCTCCTTAAAAGACAGATAAGCAACCAAAAAAAAAAAAAACCTTAGAGGAAAATATGTGTGCATGGGGGTTGGGGGGAACTGCTAAAGCTTTAGATCCAGTAATAGCAGTAATAACTGTTCTTGAGGCAAAGCTGTGTTTGATCTAATGTGAATTCACAGGATTATCGAGTACATGGCCTTTAAAAAAAATGAAGGAGAAGTGCTTTCCACAGGATTGCAAATCTGTGCTGTGGCTCCTGACAGTTTTTTCTGCCTTCATTAAAGGCCTTCCTTGGTAAAGCATCAAGTAATTACTAGTCCTTACAAATATGTTATCTAATTTTACAAGACAGCTTTTAAAAACACCCAGACCTAAACAGACAGGGAAAAGAACCCCACAAATCAAGGTGCTTGTTTCTGGAACTGCTAGAAACTGCACATAAAGCAGCTGTGGTGAGCTAAGCAAGTGTTTTAATTAAATGGTATTAAATTTGTGTTCTTACACATGAAGCCCCTGATCACAGCACTTCAAGAGTTTGGGATACATAAAAGAGCCTCTCAGGGAAGGTTCAAAGCACATGGAGGCTCCTCTGTTACTGGACTTGTTGATCTGTGGCAAATACACATTGGGAATTAATTCTTATTCTTTTAACTAACAAGGAGAAGGAAGAAGGGTAAGAACAATAAACAACCTGCCATTTAAATTATGTTTAAATATGTGATTTACTGAACTTTGCAATTAAAGAGAGGGCAGGAGATCCAAATATAGGCCCTGCCTGCTGCCCCGAAACACATACCTATTTTTGATATAAGCACTGCAACTTGTTAAAAGATATTTTACAACTACTGTACAAAGGATCAGGAGGTTTCCTTCTCCCTAGCACCCCCCCCCCGACAAAAACACATATCAAAAGTCCATAGTATTGACAAGCCATCATACTTTGGAGGCCAGAACTCTTCCCTTAAGGCCGAACCCAGTCATAGCTGAAGATCCTCTCATTCCCTTTGCTGCTGCCAACTTCTTTCTTCTTCATACCTTTCCCTTGTGTATTTCCTTCTCCTCCTTCATTTTAATGTAAATCTAAAGTCAGGAGTTATCATTTTAAATACTGAATGTGTGGAATAGTTCAGTATCTTATACATACACATTTGTTCCAGAATAAAAGCCTGCATGAATCAACGCTTACCCATAACTGAAAGGGAACTGTTGTACACCCTCCCTCCCTTGCTTTTTCTATTTTGGATAAAAGAAGATAAAGTTGAGAGCATACCTCTTGCAACACACCACATATTCACTCTCAATGTGGGAGTGTACCAACAGAAGCCCACACCCCCTTGTCCCCCAGCCTTCTATGCACTGTTGCAGCAAAACAGAGAACAAACTTTCAAACAGAGCTTGAAAAAGCTGCTTTCTTGGACAAAGCCAGCTGGAGGTTTCTGGGAGTTTTAAACCAAAAAAAAATGAAGGAAAATTCTTGTGGCCCCTTTAACCAATTTATTTCAGTATAAGCTCTGATGGGCTACATCTTGCATCCAAAGAAACCCACAAAAACTTAGGTTGAAATAAACTGCTTAGTGTTAAAGTTGCCACAAGACTTTTTCCATCCCTTCATATACTGAAACAGACTATCTCTTTCAGAACTAGTCCAAGCAAGGAACTTTTCCAAGCTCTGATTTCTACATCTGTATAGTGGTAGTCTTTCTGCCCTGGAGGAACCTTTGGAATAATTTTCAGGTCTCAGGGAACCCTTACATTAAAAAATTTATAGATCTCAAGAACCCCCAGCATTTTTTAAAAAAGCTGTAATATCTATTTGAAAAAATCATGATGTCTCAGGGAACCCCTAACAAACTCTCAAGCACCAAAAGGGTTCCAGGAAATCTTGGTTAAAAAAGCCTGAACTAGACCCTTCACCCAAAATATGAAGAACCCATTTTACTCCAGCAGCAAAATCTCATGACCCCATCAAGTAGAAAGGAAACATGTGGAACACTGGAAGAGGGCAAGCCCAGAAGCTTTCTCAGCCACAAGTTGGCCCTCCACATCTGCAGGTTTCACTTTCATGGATTTGATTATTTGCAACTTTCTCCAACCCCTGCCCCCCACCTCACTGCTTCTTTTCTGGGGGAACCTTCCCTCTCAGTGGCTCCACTCAAGCCGTGCAGCCCTTTAAAAACCTGCCTCTGGTTCTCCTCCTCTTCCTGTACCAGCCACTGCCTGGACAGCAAAGGATTGACTGCAGCCTGATTTCTCTGCACCACAAATCCTCTGTTGAGGGAAGGAGATGGGAAAAAGAGAGAAAGTAGTGGGGCCCCATGCCAACACATCCCCTTTCCCTCTCTTTTCCTTGACCTGGCTTGGACCCCGGGTGCAAGTTCTCCCCACCTTAGCCCCTTTCCCACAGACACAGTTTGCAGTTTTTGCACTTTTGTGGTGGTCCTGCCCCCTTAATCCCAGCAAATGTGGAAGGCCAACTGGTAGTTTTTCTCCCTTCCAACTTCTTATCATCATTCAGCACCAGACAAGCTAGGGAGGGGAGGAGGTCAGTACATGCAAGGTGCAGGATTAATTTAAGCCAGCTTTTAGGGGTCCACAGCCCACAGGATAGCCATGCCTGAATCCAGTATATATCACACATGTCTTTTATTAATTATTTTAATTTGATCACATCAGTAAAACTGTAATTAAACTATCAAGAGAACTAAGAGCAATTTTTAAATATACTCAATAAAAAGCAAGTGGTAAGAAAAGTACAGCACCTTATTTAAAAAACCTTTTCCCATAAACAGCTAGCAAATGGCCATTAAAATAACAACAGTCTTCTGCTGCTAGAATACCACGGAGGAAGACTGTCTAGCATTTCTAGGAGGGGAGTTCCAGAATCTGGGAGCAGCCACTAAAAAGCCCCACTCCTGCTTTCACCCTTGATATGACTATGGGGGTGACCTGTGAAGCTCTCAAAAACCAGGCAGTCTCGTATGGGAGAATATGCTCTTTCAAATAACCAGGATCCAAGCTGTATGGGCCTTAGAGATCATAAGCAGCACTTTCAATTGTGCACAGAAATAGACTGATAGCCAATGAAGCTGTTGTATGAAGTTCAGGTGCTCCCTGTAGTGGGCTAGTTCCCATTTCTGTGTTTCATCTGATTTTTGTTTTGAACCTTTGAATTCAGCCTCTCTACAGTAAAAGGGTGTGTTTCTTTTTCATTCATTACAGTAAAGCACATCATATGACAAATTACCTAGGGCACAGCCCACAGGTGACACAGTGCTCTTATGCAGCCATTGCTTCCTTTTTATAAAGGGAGAGTAACAACATGCAAAGATCACAAATGTTAGTGCAGGCTGCAAAAGCCCTAAATGCCTTCTTCTCTCAACATGATCTTAAGTTGCTAAAAAGGAGGTTTGTTTAGGCAACATAGCCACCTAAATGTTTAATTATGGCTGAGAATGTTCTGCGGCATTGTTTTAGTCAGTGTCTTCTCCCCACCAAGAATTACTCATGAGAATGTTTTTATGGCTTTTCAAGATAGGATGAAAAAGCAGAAATGTTGTTAACACTGAAAGATAGTACTACACAATTCCCATGACAATTAACACCAAAGTCCGCTGTTCCCACAGTGGGTTGTGGATACAAGTAAACCTGGACAGACGGAGGGAGGGAGGGAGGGAGGGAGGGCGGGAGGAATCCAGCCAGCTTAGACAAAGACTGGGTGTGAGGTATGTATGTGCATGTCACCAAATTTTTATTTTCCAGACCTGGAAAAAAGGAAGAATTTCAGAAAGTGGGAGAAACCATTTCCCAGTATCTTCCGTGATGCTTTTTTTTTCTGTTAAACATTCAACTGAACAAAATGAATTAGCATTCAAGTTGTGTGTGTTCTTGTTGCCTAAATAAAAGTTATTTGTGTGTTTTTGACTGCTTTAATAAAATATGGGAAGATGTTGCCCATTAACTTACAGATTCATCCTAATAATTTTTGTCCAACATCTCAAAAGTCCTTACCATTTGTTACTCAGTCCCGTGTCTGAGAAAGGGTAGAATTTAAAGTTCCTACTGGGGCTGGAAAAATATAACAAACTCCTTGTGCAGCCTACTGTCACTAATTGCATGCAATGATATTAATGACCCAGTAATTGCTATAAGAGTAGCACTGAAGTGGAAAACATCATCTTGAGGCAGGGTTCATCTCTAGGTGGTAGGACATCACCATTGACTGAGTTAATGCCTAGTGACATTTTAGAATATAACACTACAGATGAAAAAATGTGCCACTCGCACAGCTCTAATGGCTTAGATGGACATGACATTATTTGCTGTGACCGCAGAGAGTCCAACGGTAACCCCAATGAAGTGACACAGTCAGGGTTTGCCCTACAGATGAACCTCATTCCTTTCAGGGTAGACATTCTCTGCTATAACAATCTTGTGCAATTTTCCACATGTTTGCTTCAATAAAAGAATACCTTCATCTCCTCCTTTTACTTTTAACACAAATAGAAGTATGCTTTATTGAACAACACAAAAAGCAATTTGCCATTGTCTATCACAAAAATTATTTGGCATTTTAAATCTCCATTATCAGTTTTGAAGCCTATAGGAAGTTTTAACACCTTTCTGGGTTTAATACACTGTTGCTTTGTGTCCAAAGTAATATGCATATTTAGATTAAGATCAAGATTTACTAACTGGAATCTTACTAAACAACTGTCTTCTGAAGGACCATATTTTTTAAAAATGCCACTTTTTCCCCATCTTAGTAGACAAGATGGCCAACCACAGCTCTTTCACACAATAATAGGCTTACAAGTTGGTACAAGGAATACTGTCTATGCATTGAAATATCTTTGTTTATTAGCCTCATACGTTTGGCAGGATAAACAATATGCTTAACAAGGCAAAGAAACTGGGAAAGACACGTCGGTATATTCCTTGCCTAAGAAAACCCTATGAAATTCATGGGGTCACCATAAGTAATCAGGCAACTTGAAGGCATATAAACATACACACAACCAAGGCAAGCTTTCATGAATAGTCTGTTCTTGAACATAAAGTCTTCACTCTCACACAATCAACTCTTGGTGATAATTGCTTAGTTTATACCAAAGCTAGGAATTATAAGTCCAAAAAAGTAACTTTTCTAAGCTCTAGTTCATACTTAGACAGTTTTGAAAACTTAGTGTGAGTTAGATACATATAACGCAATGGTTATTTCATATTGATTTTGCCCTATATGCAAATAATTTTGACTGTCATACCCTCAATGCATGTTAGGGATAAATTTTTACCTTTGGGATTATAATAACAATCCCCAATGAAACAATACATGCAAACCACTTTGAGCTCATCTCAAAAGTGATCTCACCCAAAGCAGAGGGGGCATGTCAGTGTAAGAAAAAAAAAGGGGGGGAGCACAGTCTTTTAGCCACTAGAACTTTAACATAAATGGGTGCTGTATGTTTAGTTTCTATTGCTGATTTCTTGATTCACCATTTGGAGCTACAGAAACACTTTCCCAGTCTAAGCTATGGGTGATACGTGCAGTGCCAAATGGATCAACAGTATGATCAAAGATAAGATAGTCCATCATGTATCTGGGAAAGTGGGGACTGGGTGGGGACATCCCTCCTCTCTTTAGTGGAAAAGTGGACTTAGACAGACCTCTCCATCCTTCTCAAACAACCGGCACCATCAAATTGGATATTGAGAATAATTTGCTGAGTGGCTAATTAGATATTTCTATGCACTCATCTCCTTGGGCTCAGGATACCACTTATTCATATGCACTCAAACTAAGGCTACACAAACACAAGCCTAGGTTATATAATAAAGAAATGTCCACATATGCATCAGAAATATAAGATTCTGACAATGAGAAGGGATCATGACAAAGCATCTAAGCCATTTCCCCATAACATTACAATCTAACAAAGCAAAATTTTATATGTAAGCATTACTCCAAGCCAAAATATTATGGCTCTCAATATGTACATCATATGTAAAAGATTTTATAAAACAAACTCTTTTAATCCTGATGTGCAGATCGATGAACATAATCTTTTGGCTTGAAGCAGTGTAAGTGTCCTTTATTTTCTAACAGGGTATAAATAAGGTTGCTACTGAAAAGCAAAGTTTCAGAGAAGAAAGCAACTTGCATACAATAATGGGGTACACCATATTTGCCGGCATTTAAAACGCCCCAGCATATAAGACACACTCCATTTATATGTAAGCAAATATTATTTGCCAGTGTATAAGACACACTCCGTTTTCAAACAGTATTTTTTGTGAGTCTTATACGCCAGCAAATAGGGTATGTTTGGAACAAAAATTATCAGGGGCATTCCTCCCAATTTTTCATCCATTTGTTTTGTGGTGTTCAGGTGCAGAGAAAAATAAAGTGTACAACCACATTTCTTGCCTCTAGAGTGTGTTCTGAAAGAGTCCAAATAAAAAACAGCATTCAGTTATTTCCCTTACTCTTGACATAAGACTCTCTTGTGTCACTCTACAAAATGAAACATAAATGAAATACACCAAACTGCGAAATCTATAGATGAGGTTTGTTGTTATGCTGATGTATACATGCTATCATCCCATCTGTACCATTAGGTATATATTTGCCTTTTGACTACTTGTATCCATAGAGAAAAAATTAAACACTTTTCCAAAATGTATTATCCTACTCATTTAAATTTATTCTGGCTCTTCTTTAATGGGCCTATCTTCAGCAGGATGCAAACGACTCCCTTTGATTTAATGAGAGTTCTTCAAATCCCAAAGCAAGAGGAAAAGGGCCTTGGGGCACTCATTTTGCAGAGTTTTACACTAGTAGTTAACTTTACACATGGGAGTAGTCCTACTTAAGTCACAGAGATGCTTTATATACATAAAATTAAACCTCTGGGTGTAAGCCTTTCTAACACAGTGGCTTAAGTTATTTATTATGTTTAAAGCATTTTAGTTCGTTTAATGTTAATCTGCATAATGAATACATAAAACCTCCTCTAAAAGAGAAATGGCTCTCTCCTTTGTGGTATTTTTTGCTTGGTATTGTTAAATCATTTACAGAGCAGAGTGTGTATATATAGACAGAGAGCTGGGAAGAGTGGAATGCTATAAATAAACAGTAGCTAGAAATATTCAGCTACATATTATGAAATATTAAAACCATTTCAATCTGGGCAATTTCTAAACAATTTCTCTCCCCTTCTAAGAAATCACCTTTCTTTTCTTGTCTATTTTCAAATCTAATACACGCCAGGGAGGAAGATTTCCCATTTAGTTCACTAGTTGCCACCCGTTATCAAGCAAAGCCATCTTGTTCTCTCATTTACTACCCTTGAGAATAAAGAATTTGTACTTACAGATTTCCTGGTGTAGTACCTTTTGACCTAGTTTTAAATGAGATCAAGTGCCAGCACTACCTAGGTAATGGCACTGAATATGAACAAAGACCATTTACAGTAGCCATATTAGTAAGCTTAAAAGCCCCGTGTGGACTAGGGAAAAACACCACAATGGAATGTAACCCCATTAGCCCTAACAACTCTGTACACAGACAAGAATCAAATCCTGTTTCCTCCCCCATTTCAGTCATTTTATTTGTATGATTTATATTTAATTTAGAAATAGATGAATTGCAAACAAGAGTTCCTTTAAAAGACTTTTTGTGACAGAAGTTCCCATATCATTTTAGATAAAAAAAGAATTGAGGATAATTTGTTTTGCTTTCTAGGGATGTAATGAGGAAAAGGACAAAGAATGCAGTGTGCCTCTGGTCAGCAAGAGTTTGCCTCCTGGAAAAAATGGCACGTTAAAGCCAAAAATCTATAATTTTTATAAGTTAAACTTCATTTCTAAAAAAAATTAAAATGAACAAGGGTAGTGTATCAAAACAGGAGAAGGCACAAAAGCATACTGGTATTAAAAATGAAAAATAAAGAATCAGAAGAGAGATGGGTATGGATTCAGGTGATTATTCTGCCTCTGCAACCTAAAAACGATGTCCCTATTATTTATAAGTATGTAGAAACACATTTTTCAAATGTAGGTGGAGACATCATATTAGCAAAAGTTGATCTGTGACTTTTATTTGTTATTAACCAATAAAGTGGATAGATTAAATTCATTTAGAAGTAGGAAATATTTTATTTTATTTTAAGCTCAGGGGCAGGGTTAGCTTCCCTGTGTAGTCCAACCTACCACCTCTTTCATTAACAAGTTAAATATTACATTTTAATTTTGTATTGTTTTATTGTACATTTTATTACTGCTGTATACTGCTTTGAAATCTTAAGATCCAAACAGTTTATAAGCATCTGTCAAAAACAGCAACAATCCTTCTTGACTGTCATTTGCCCTCGGAAACACAAGTGTTGAACCTTCCATTTTAGATTCATTACGGTATTTTAAAAAGAGAAAGAAAGTGTTAGCATGCAGAAGGCACAGCATGGGTTGAGCTACTACTGCCTTCAAGAACTACAGGTCCCCTGATAACAGTGACCACATCCACAAGAAAGCCAAAATCATCAACTGATTGTTTTGTTCTGGGTGGAGGATTGCCTGTTTCTATTTCTGTCACAAGCTTTGTCCACATAGGAAGAAAAATACTGCTTTGCACTCCAGACATGGTTCTCAAGCTTCCTAGTGAACACAAATAGCACTTGACTTAAATAGTTCGTATTGGTTTGATCTTCTGTTGTGAAAAAAAATCTATTTTGGGGGGGGGACCTAGGGGGAGTTTTTCCATCTGGACTGTAATGATACTAAGATCCAAACTAAAATGACTGCTGTAGGAAGCAACTGGCTCTCGAGCTATTGAACTTCTGTCTTCCATTTTAGGCAGAATTTGACGATACAGAGATAGTCTGTTCAGATGGTATTTTGTTTTATAATGCTCCTGATCACCACTCATACCCATGTCTCATACAATTATTTCCATGTCTCTTGTCACACTTGTCTTTCACATCCCAGAACTGAATGTTTCTTTCATCATATAACACTCTCCTTTTTCAGTCCTCTTTCTCTCTACTTTTATTACCACATTCTTATCTCTTCTTAATTTTACTTCATTGGTCCTCTGGCACTTTTCTGATAAAAAGAAACCCCTGGGCCCCTTTCACACTAGACAGTTATAGTGCTATGATTAGTGCTATGATTCCATTTCAACTGTCATGGTGGCATCCTAGGATTTACAGTTTTGAGAGGCACGAGAGCTCTCTGGCTGAAATTTCTGAATGTCTGAGGCCTCGTTTTCTTGCACTGTCCGAGTTCAAAGTTCCCAAATATACCAAAGTTTGTTTTAAAAAACTCATCTAGCTCCAACTTTTATTATAGCCTTTACAATGGTTGTGCACTTACTTTACAATGGTTGTGCGCTCACTGTTATGTTGATTATCATTCTAGTTTTAATCCTGAAACTGCAAAGACCTCTGGAGATTTTATGTTATGTGACAGAAGATGAGTAAGTGACTTACGCGTGTATTTTTTTATTTCTGATCTAACATCTGAAAGAAGGAAGAATTAGTGTATCACTGCCTTATTGAGTACCAGATACAGGTCTACTCTACTTTTCTTGAAGGAGTGAGATGTGCAGACATGGCCCTTTTCAACACCGCATCAAAGTCAAAAAGCAGATGCATGAGTGACTTTATTTTAATATGTACATCAGCTGTCTGCTTACTTTTAAGATAATCCTTGGCTTTGATTGCTAGCAGAATAAAATATGAGCCTTTCTCTTTCCTTCATGTTCTGCCAGCTTTTCCAAGTAAACCACTAATATAAAAGAAATTAATATTATAAGCCACAATTTCTCAAACTTTGGCTGGGTGACCAGTGGGTCTCAGTCCATTTTCAAGTGGGTCTGAAAAGGTACACTCAACATCCTCCTCAGTTTCATTCTCCCATCTCCATGGGACATGAGTCTGCAGTGGCTTTTTGGTTGAACTACATACAGCCTGCAGTAGCAGCTCTGCACATGGGCAATGCACAGGCACATGTGGTGGGGTAGGACAGGAGGTGATTATAACGTGTGGGTCTAGCATGCAAAGCTAGACATGGCTGAAATAAAGATAGAAAAGGGGGAACAGTGTGGATTGGGAGGAGGCACTGCTGAGCCCCTTCACTTCTCTCTCTGTCCTGGGACCCATTCACACTACACAAATAATAGTGCTACATTCCACATTAAATGACGTAACAGTGTCCCTTGGATTCCTAGGACCTGTAGTGTAGGGAAGGTTACTTAGAAGTTTCATCTAGACAGCTCCTTCAGTGCCTTGCCAAACTACGTACCTCAGAATTCCACAGGATGTTGTCATGGCAGTTAAAGTGGAATATCGCGCTATAACTATATAGTATGAATACACCTCCAATTTATTCTTTAATACATTCTGCCTGCTCCTTCTCCAAAGAACGACCTAGTACTGGAGCAGTCACAGTAGTGGGCAGTAGTTTGCCTGAGAGTGAAGCAGTGGATCTGCTCTGGATTTTATTCTGAGCTTTAAATGGATTATCCAAGGTGTTGAACCCTGTCCTCAAAACAGGTTCTGAGTCTTTGATAATGCCTTCAAAAATTCAGACTAAAACCCAGTGCAGATTCACTACCTTTCTAGCATAGAAGCACAGGGATACTGAAATTTCTGGTTTATGGAGATGGATTTGGGATTTTCAGCCAGAGAACTCTAGTGCCTCATCAAAATACAAGTCCCATGATGCCAGAAGATGAAGTCACAGCAGTTAAAGGGGAATTATAGTACTATAATTGTGTCATGTGAAAGGGCACAGAATTAAAAATTTTCCATTCACGCCCTTCAGTTAACCTTTAGAAATTAGTTTAATAATACTCAAGCCACAGCTATGGGACTAAATGGAAGGCTCTGTGTTAAAAGGCATCATAAGGAAAATATCAGGATTGTCTATGTCATCATATTGCCAATTTCTATATGTGGTTTTGAAAGCTGGACAATGAAGAAAGCCAATAGGAAGAAAATCAAGTCATTTGAGATATGGTGCTAGAAAAGAGTTTCAGATACTATGGGTTGCTAAAAAGACAAATAAATGGACACTAGAGCTATTCAAACTTGAACTCTCTCTAGAAGCCAAGATGACTAAGCGGACATTGTGGTACTTTGGACACATCATGAGAAGACATGACTCACTAGAAAAGACAGTAATACTTGGCAAGGTAGAAGGCAGTAAGAAAAGAGGAAGACCACATTACAGATGGATAGACTCAATCAAGAAAGCCACAGCCCTGATTCTGCAAGACGTGTTAATGATAGCATGACCCTGAGGTCTCTTATTCAGAGGTCTGCCAGAAGATGAAGCCAGTTAACAAGCAGCTAACAAACAAAAAATTAGCTTTCATTGAAAAATTTACTATAAACTCCAAAAAAAAAAACCTAGGAAAAAACAAAAAACCTAATTTTATCACACTATGAATTATATATCATAGCTATGTACTTTAATATGGAATTAACTTTTGAGTATAATTGGAGGCGGATTGGGGGGATGTCATACAAAATCCATGTTTTTAAGTTATCAGAACTGTGTTAAGGAACATTGTAAACTTTCTTTCACCTGAGGAACCAATATCAGAAAGATTTTCTTAAGATTTATATTACACCATGATAACCAAGACACATTGTATAAATGTTTGACACTAGCTGACTTGCACATTAAATTCCCGGTAACTTCAGATTTCTGAATCAGTTACTACAAACTTTTTTTTTTTTTGTATCACACAACATATTCTATTCTAGCCATTTTAACAGGCTGGATAACCAACTTTGTATATTTGATTCTGAACAAGAGTCAGGAATTCTCCTCTCTAACAGAAAGCTGGCATTTAAGTAGTGAGTGATTTATTTCAACTCAAGGAGGCAATTTCAAAATAATCTACTACTATTTTTTGTGATGTGATTGAGAATGTAAAGTATATTCACACATTTTCTCATCCTCAGTGAGAAAGGGTTATTAACAGTGTTTCTAAGAAACACACAAATAAATTTTGCTTAGTTGTAACAATTAATAGGTGGGAGAAAATTTTGCAAAAATAGTCCTGAAATGTGTAGAATAATATAAAAATGCACACACTCTCTCAGAGCCTTCCACAGAAGGGAAAAAAAGTTTTAAAAGTTTATTCTTTCATGCAAAAATAAACTAAGAAAAAATTTGCATTCCTAGTTGTTAGTGAACAGTTGCTCAGCTTTTATAACCCTGGTTGCTAAGAAGTTGACCTCAGTTTTTTATCTCTGAGTTCTGAATGGTTCTAGAACCCAAATGAACTCTTACCTCTGAATTTTCTTGCACTGGGGAAAAAACTTCCCAAGAGCTTCCTGAAAATAATTATGAACTAGAAACTCTGTCCTAAACCTAGCTCAACTTGGTATTAATAAAAACTCAGCCAAGAGATGGCTTCCATATACAAGTCACTGAGAGAGGCTTTCAACAGCTGTTGATGTCTACATATGGCCTCTAAGTTAAATACTGTATTTGCTGGCATATAAGACTCGCTTTCCCCCCAACAATACTGTTTGAAAATAAGGTGCATCTTACACATGGATGTGTCTTATACACTGGCAAATACCATTTGCTAGTGTATAAATGAGGTGTGCCTTATACATGGGTGTGTCTTCTACACCAGCAAATACAGTAGGTCTTAAGAGATTTAGGCCTTTAGCCCTTGAGAAACCGTTCCACTTGTTTTTCTAACCCATCCAGCCACAACAGGAAAATACAAAGGGATTAAAGTAGAATAATAGTATGAATAGCACTGTGAAAATCAAGATAGGTCTGCCACTCACATTTACTCAGCAAATTTGTGAAAGATAGAAAGATGCATCTAATCCATGTACTCCCAAATTCTGAGATTCCTTGTCACGGATGGCTAGATAGGCCATCTTGTCCTCCACTAATATATAAACACTTCCTTATTCAGGCAGACATTTTGCATCTAAACTGGGTTTTTTGTTGTTGTTTGTTTGTTTTTAAAAATGTACTTTCAATTGTTTTTAAAGCCAATTTTTATAGAATTGTAGAATCTTACAGTTCGAAGGGGCTGCAAGGGACATCTAGTCAAACAGTTCTTACAGCAAAGAAATTCTTCATAAAGTTTAGGTTGAATCTCTTTTATTGTAATTTGAACACATAGGTTTATGTTCTGGTCTCTGGAGCAGGAAAAAAAAGTATGTTTCATTTTCTGCATGGCATCCCTTCAAATCGCTAACATGTCACCTCTTAAGTCTTCCCCAAGCTAAAAATTAAATCTTTTTATCTTTTTCAACTTTTAGTTGAAAGCTATTCTAAGTTGTCTTAAATGTAATTTCTGAAGCAGAATAGGTGGGTAATTCATTCAGTATATCTGTGGGATAATTAATTATTTTCAGTCATACACTACAGTTCACTACTTTCCTTTTGCCTCACTTGGTAGCTACATAAAACACCAATATGGCCACAATTCCCTCAACATCTCTCAACTTTACTTTCTTTCCCTATCTGTTTGTGGATCTTAGGAATAATTCTCACCTAGTATCCACTGGTAATTTGGTGTAATGCTCCATTATGCCAGTGTAAAGCATTTTTTGCAGCAGTGTGCAGTGACAAGAAGAACACATAAGAGCATCTCCATTTCCAGAAAAAGCTACCTTGCTGGCTCAGAAATCAAGAGATGAACTTTCACTCTTCGCAGAGACAACTTCATATTGCATCCCCTAGGTCATTACAACATTCGCAGTCATTTTACCCCTGCTGCTGCAGTGACACTGTCACTGCTACCTACACTACCAACTGTAGTCAAGGTGTTTGATATGGCTGATCTGTATATATAACCTTATTCACTAATTCAGTTAAGACAGAAATATCTATCAAAATGTTGAAGCAAGAAATGCTAAAAATACTTGCACACAAACACTAGCTATATTTGTCCAAGTGCAATTTGCAGTAAGTTGTGGGTCCTTTTTTCTGGTAAGAGGAACAATAACTATCATTTTTTCCAGTAATATGCCATTATTGACAAGAAAAGTTAAGATTTACAATTAAATAGTAAAGCCTTGCTTTGGGGACTATTTTTTACATATTATACACCATAAAAAGACCAGAAGTGGACATTTAAGAAGCTAAAAGTGGGCCTGGGGAGGGTGGGGATGGAATTTCTGCTATCAAATGTCTGCCTTTTATGAAGCAAATAGATGCCTCACTGGGTTTCAGCTCGGGAATGTATAGTCTCAGGTGATCTGAAATCAGACCTTTTAAGGCACCAACATTCACCAGTAATAGAGCCTTCCATCACGGTATTCCTTTCCTAAGCAATATTTTTTTTCTGAAGTATTATGATAACTCTAGCACCACTTCCGAGGCACCAGGCTGAAGGGACAGTGAATTCTATAACCTCTAAAGAATGCTATAATCCTCCCGGAAATGTAACGTCTATTATACCTTATTGCCATAATGAAATAATTATACAAAAATGAAGAAAATGAGTCCTACTTATGGATTTACTCAGAGGGATTACCGACAGAGATACGGCAAAGCTGACAGTCTACCATGAAGTTCCATTTGTGTCCATAACTCTCAAGTCATAATTAAAATGGTGCCATTTATGTCACAGCTGGCCTACTGTGGAGAATTAATCCCCACAGCATTAGATAACTGAAATATTTCATCCTCAGAACTAGCTATTTGAGCACAGACAGACGTTTTTATGTTGCACTTTTTCATCAGGCCTACTTGGCAACTGTCTCTGGTTTCAACATTGCACTTTATAATCAAGAAAATAAAATTCGATGGTACACTTTCCTCAAAAGTCACAAGCTACAGCACTGAACTGTTCTACATTTTATGCCTACCAAGACAGCAATATTTTAAAAGATAATCTTACAATCAGCAAATTGCATTTTTAAACATCCCACATTTGCCATTTCATCAGTTCTCTTATTGCTGCATGGCTTAATTACACAGAAATTGCTAAACTATTTTACTGTTACTTATTTTATTTATAACGAAATTACCAGAAACAGGCAGAATGAATATAATATTGAAAGAGCTATTTACTTTATTGCTATTTTTTCAATATGGCTCATTTTTTAAAAATGATTTTAAATATTAGATGCATTCATTTTAAATGAATGTACAACAATAGAAAGAAAGAAAATGTTTTAAAATTTGCTTAATATCAAACATGACTCCAGCAACCATGCAAGATAACCTGGGGGGAAAGAAATCATAGCATAAAGAAACTATAATTCTGTGCCTGCTGATCGGGGAATGTTTCACCAATATCTGTGAAGTCAGCATATATATAACAGCTACTTTTTAACAAAGCAGTCTCACCACAGATATGGGGATGTCAACTCTACTGTCCCAGCATTTTATCGTGGAGTGGTAATGGGCTTTTTCTTCTCTCCGGCAGAATACAATGGGAAGGAATTGACTAACCGCGGCATTCCCAGGGCTGCCATAGGATTATGGTATTTCCACAGGCATGTTAGAGAAACAAAAGCTTGAACAAAACATAACCATGCCAGCTCATGCCTTACCCCATTTTCTGCCATTCTACTGACAGAAGATTTAGACTAATACGAAGGGTTTTGTTTTTGTTTTGTTTTTTGCACCATACAGAGGAGCTTCTAGTAGTGTAAAGGTAAAACAAAATTTTATTAAATGAACAGGGACAGTGTAACTGTTCTGCTTTTCTGAAACTTTACAGGGAACATCTTCAAGGGTTGTCCAGCATTTAATACTGCCCAAGTTTATATACAAGACTAATCAGTAAATTAATTTTAACTTAAGAGGTTGCTTATAGTCTTATGCAAGCATGTTAGTTCACATGATTTATATATACCAGTATATCCCCTCCTCTAAATTGTTCTAAGTGTAAATTTTATTGCTGTGTGTTTAAAGCATTATGCTATAATCACATAGGACTGCTAGTGCTCAGTGTTTAGCAAAAATTGATTGATAGATACCATATCTCAGGTGGATGATACCATAACACTGCAAAAATATATAACTTGTGTTTTACATAAGTAAGGAAAACATTCCACAGTTTAGTCTATGGGATACAGTACTACTAATCTGTAGCGCACAAGGAGCTTTCTTCCTGCATATATTGTTTCAAACCCAATTAAGATACTCATGTTTTCCACAAATTGCATTACTAGCATCACTTCCACAATTACACAGCCCACAGTGGTTCTATGAAAACCTGAAAATAAAAAACAGGATCTAAAACAGTAGGGAAGGTGGTTAATAATAAGCTGCCATGAAAATACTTTAAAAGAAAACAATACAAATCCTTTAAGCTGCTTACTTGATTGAATACAATGAATAAATTAAGAAACAGCAAGACAGAAAGAAAGGGAAAAAAGTCATTGTTCACTTACATATGATGTAATAATCTTTGTTTCTCTGAAATTCCAGGCCCCAGAGATTAGGGCTGAACTCTTGAAACTTGATGGTAAACTTAACATCTTGATCAGGCTTGGCACAGTTGAGTAGAGGTGTGTTGTCCTTTTTAATAGTGCAGCTATCTGCTTGGTCTTTATCAACCATATAGACCTTATAGTACTCATACTGGCCACCAGTTTTAGAGTCCACCTTTGGGCATATAATATCCAGTTTGTCTCCTATCTTTGGGTACAGTACCAGTCCTTGTCCAGGATGGAATCTATAAGAATCAGGAGAAACGGCAGAAGTGAGATATTTGATAAAGAGACCTGTTTAAAAACACAGCACTTTAAAAGGGGGAGGGAAGGCAGAACATAAGCTTAAACAAACCAAAGCTACAATTACTACAATCATTGTATCATAGTGTTGCGATAAGACACACTCACACTCACACATTTCTCAGACAGGCTGCCAGTGCAACTAAGGCCTAGAATGCAGGTGATGGTCAAAAAAAACAAAGAAAAGGGATGGTAGGAGTGATGTACAGGAAGAAAACCTTTATTGTGGGGGCCAAATTTATTGTCCAGTTCCCCATTCCTTTTGAAATGTCAGGATTGTGGAAACATCCTGCATAGCAAGTAATAAATGCTCTTTGAGGAGAAAAGTTACAAGTAGAAAGTAGTGTTGCTTTGGGGTCATTTATGTGTTCATGGAGTATTATGAAAAGGAAGTATCACGGAAGCATTTAAATTGCTCCAAAATGATGCAGCCCACTTGAGGGGTAGGGAATACATCACTTTTCAATAATGTCACAGGCACTATCCAATAAGTGTGACAGCTGTTCAGTTATTTGACACAGAGCAATTTCAACTGTAGTACAGGTACTGGTTGATCCCCTCCCTCTCTGTCTGCCATATGGGCAGAGAGGGAACCAACAGCAGCTGCAGTTTTTCATTTTTTTTCCTAGCCACTACATATGACCTCCTTTTTTTCTGCTGGCTGATCCTTCAGCACAAACTCAACTTATCTTTCCCTCATTTCTTTCACATACACACAAAAGCTTCACCATCCCTTCAAACCACAGGCAATTCTATATAAACCACTGTGTCAGGAATCAAAGAGACACCTGAAGTATTTAAAATTACTTACAACTAGCTGCTCAGCCAAGCAACTAACCTAATTTTAATGTAGTCACTTTTAACAAAATAAATGTTTCAAAATGAAAACAATTCCTTATAAAATTGATTTAACTGAAATATAGAGACACATGCTTGCAAGCACCAAAGGACATGGTAATCTTTGTTCCCTCCAAGATGTACTTGTTCCAATTAATGCCTGGATGCTGGTCTGTAGAGCTATGGATGCAATATCCCTGTAATACCTATAGCTAAACGTCATTTTTCTAAATCTTTCTTGCCAGCTGTATAGCTATAAAAATCTTCCTTAAAAGAAAATGTCTCTGCACACTGAAACAATGATTTCTTAATGAAAGGCCCTGCCCAGCAGCTATTATTAATCTTTCTCTTTCACATATATAACACACACATATACATACATACATATAGAAGCACACATACACATAGCTCATTCAGATATGAAAACCTAATAAAACTTTAAATGAGTGATGCTTCTATCTTCTCAAAGAAGCCCATTAGCTACACAGCCTGTACACACAGGAAATACAGCAATGGTCTTAAGGCCTCAATCCAATAGGTAGCTCCCAATTAGAATAAACACACTGGCTTTTACAGAAGTGTTGATTTAACATCCAGCAACTGACTCAATGGTTTTTCTCTAGTTGGAAGTACCACTAGGATTTAGGCCACCCTTGGTATATAGCAACAGATCTCAATTTGCTTCCAAAAGGCAACTTAGTATCCTAGGTACTCCTTTTTTTTTTTTTTTTTGTTATCTTCATTTCCAGATGTGTTAGATTTATCCTAACAAGATTGATTGTTTTTGTTCATGAGAACTAGTCAAGTAGTATATAGCTTGATACAAAATAAACATTTTCAAGTTCATTCTTTCAAAGTTATAGGAAGAAAAATTGACACAAATATGTACTGTTTCTTATATTACTCTTCTCAGGTGCTTTTTCAAAAAAACTTCAAAAACTAATTTAAAAAAAATATTAATTCAAAAAGTACATTTATAGGGACAAAATTTGGCTGTCCAGAAGAAAGTTTAGAAGGAAGCTGAATATATTCCACAATAAGCAGCAAGAAAGTGTAAATATTTTTATGCTTTTGTGTGTGTGTGTTTTTGATTGAAAAATATGGACTTATCTTTAAACCAAATTATATGACTTTAGCGCTTTATTGTGCCACATAAGTAGCTTGAACATACATGAAACTGAGTCTGCTAGATGCATTTACATCCTCTGGGTGGATCTTTCAAGGCATTTCAAGCATCCATAATCCAGTCATGCTCTCTGGCCATACTTTGAAAGGTGTATATAAGATGGTAGCCCTTAAGCTAATTAAAAACTTTGATTCAAACAGAAATGTAACTAATACTCAGCATCAAAAGTCTCCCCAATTCCACGGCTGGTGCCAAACCAACGATGCCAAGGCCATGTCCTTTAAAGAGTTTTGCTTGAAGCGCCACAGCCAGGGGAGGTTAATTATGTCTGTAGCGGTCGGGTATCTTTGAGAGCAAAGGTATGCCGATTCTAAGCGCCAAATCCAAATGCAAAAACCTGGAGCTATAAAAAGCAGCACTCCAGCTGCTTTACTGTTCACTCTGACTCACTCTGATTTTTATTCAAAGAAGAAACTGCTGAAATTAAGCAGGGCACAAAACAAGCAAATGCTGCATTGTTAAACCCAGGCACACACATGCAGTATAAGAAAGACAGGCTCAGACAGAGAACATATTACTTTTAGGGCTGGCATACCCGACCAGATGGAGTTGATGAACAAAACTGGTTTTAATCTCCCTTTGTCTGCCTTATTCGCCCTTCTCATGGCTGCCGAGACAGAAAATATGGAGCTGCATATGGTTACTAGGATCCATTCCAACAGCCAATAGGCACAGCCTGATGGCACCTTTTGCCTAAGTATAGTTAGCTTTTATGCAGAAATATGGAGGCAAGCATTTGAACATGGAATATGCAAGCTCCCAGAACAGACTTGCTAACATCCTTCTAAGCCCTGAAAATGCTGCTGTGTCCCTTTCTATTTTTATTCCTAAAGTATGAATCTGAATAATGGTATTTTGAATCTAAAACAAATAAAGATAATAAATGAGTTAACAAGGCCCTGCATTCTTTGTGTTTTATAATACAATTGTAAATATGGATCATAGCTGTTATAATTCATGCAGTATTCATATATATAACCTGTGTTTGGTATTCAGGGAAATAAGAGGAGGCAGAAATGCAGCTGGTGGTTATTTCCCCTAGCAAGCATGCTACTAGCTTTAGTGAGAAAAGTGTCTTATCCCCCTGCCAGCAACAGTCCCCTTCTTCAGTTCCATGTATACCAGTGACCCCTGCCTCAACCCAGCTTTGGCACGTCATTTTTTAAAACTACAGAATCTCACAACCAACACAGCCACTTTCTATGTTCCATCCCACACCTGCCATGTCGCTCCCCAGAACACTCCATACAGATAGGTAGAAGCAGGACACCTAACATCAAGCTCAACATTGGGAAACTAACTATGAACACAACCTTGCACTCACAGGAGAAAACAAAGGATATAAATGTAACAAATAACAATGTAACAAATAAATTCCTACTCCAGGCCCCATAATTCCTCCAGTCAACCCTGCATGGGTGCTAGGAAGTACAGTACCAGCCAGTGTGGACAGTGGGCACAAACCCATTTCTTCCTCATGGCCATTTAATAGAGTGGGGGAGCATCCACATCTCTTATTTCAGAGGTGGGTTTTGGGAGGTTTTTTTCCCCAAAGATTCTTGTGTTTTTGTTTCCTAACCTGATTTAATCATTATATGACTTCCTACTTCTTTCCTTTCCTTTTTCTCCTCCATTCCCTCCCTTTTTTTTCTCACAAAAAAATACAACAGTATAGTTGGATCTTTCCCTGAAGTTCCTTCTCACTCCTTCCATCAGTACTGAATCAACACTGGAAAGGTCTGCATCTTGAATTCTGTCTCTCTTCTCTTCATCTTCCCAAGAACCCTGCCTGTGTTGGAGGTTCATATAATTATAATTTTGGTCTTCAGATTCAGTAGACAGTCTGGAGGGGATTACTGTGAAAGGTTGAAGAATTCATTGTAATGCTGCCATATGGCTAAGTTTAAAAAGATGGAAAGATAACATAATGTACATGAGGTGTGTGCATGAGAAAGAGGGTGTGCATGAGAAAAAGGCATCAAAATATGGCTTTTCTGAAACAGCCTTAAATATGTGAAATCCCTGGGAGATTCATACTGTCTTTAAAGAAGGGATATGTTTTAGTCCTTATTTTTTTTAGGGAGAACCTGGGGAGAGAGGAAAATCCGAGTGCAAATGTCTGCTTTGTGCTGCCTGACTCAGCATTGTGGTTCATGAAATGGATTTTTAATCTTGTCACAATTCTTATGGATCTGTTTAAAAGACAGGACACAAACCAAGAGAGTCAAGGTGATAGATTTCTCTTTGTTTTTAAACAGCATTAGATGGTCACCTCTCAGTGGTGTCTTAACAATGGATTCCTGCACTGACAGTGGGTTGGACTAGACCCAGGGTGGGGTTTATAGGGATTACAGTATGTTTAATTGTACCCAACTGAATCCAAACGCCCTTTGCTGTTTTGGAGACATTTTTAGCCCAGGAAAGTCTTTAAGGGAAAAAAAACCCGCAAAGATACTACCTGCTATTTTTTTATTAAAAAAAAGGCTTCTCTTGGGCCTAAATTGGCTTGGTGGCCCAAAACCATGGCAAAAAGTCCCTGCATTCCATTTTGAATTTCAGACACTTCAATCTCCCTGGGGACTACTGCATCCCCTAGCCTTCAACCCTGAACTAGCTGGACCTTGAGGCTTTATGATTCTATGTTAGGTAAGGCACATAGGAGTCTTAGAAAGCTATCGCCACTATCATAGTAGGAATGAAGATGTCTTATTCTTAATTCCATATTAGATGTTCATTGATTCCTTGCAATGATATCCTTCATTCTGGTTTACCTCTTTCTCCTGCTTTGTTACAGGGATTGAATGTATTTCTACAGAAGCAGAGAACAAAATTCCCAAATGATTAAATTTGAGTAGAATCAAATCCAGTGAATTACTTCATCTGGAAATGCTGGAATCAGCCTAACAGCATAACAAGCATTTTTACATCTGCCACACGCTCTGATGTTAAACTACACCAGGAAGATCTTCTATCAAATCCAATATCAGGATGCTAAGAAAAAATCTCTCCTTGACTGCTCTACACTTTCAGACATACAGTGACTGTGTAGCAAGGATGCCATAGGTTCTTAATGAAACATATCATTTGAAGATGTGTTGCTAATTATGGATGATTCTGGATGCTAGTAAGTAAGTCTGACTGATCAAGGTTACAGCTATATGACTGTGACTCACAACAAGGAGAACCACCAGAGAAACATAACTGACATAAACAGCACTTTCCAAGTACACTGCGCCCTTCATATATACAAGGGTTCTATTCCAGGAACCACCGCAAATACCAGAATTCATGAATGCTCACATCCCATTGTATTCGGTGGTGGCGACATGCACATGGATGCTTTAGCACATCTGTGTGCACATCGCCACCATTTTAGGTACAACAATGTGATGCTTCATGTGAGCTGCAAAATCGTACACATGTACGTACAGGCCTGTTATAGTATATTATATTCACCTCCACATTCTCAGAAGCTGTCAAAAGATTAAGTAGTTGAGGCAGTTCCTTGATTCTTCTGTAGTTTTGCTGTATTATTTCACTGAGAAACATGTTTTCTGCCCAGTATTCTACAGAATTGCTGGAATACTGTTACCAGATGCCAGTCTGAATATAGTGCTTGTTTTCTAAGCCTTTTTCATTCACCTTTCTCATGTTTCACAGTGAGCAATAGCCTTTCACCCTCAAATGAAACAAAGTAAAAAGGTAGGACTGAGAACTGTGAATGCCTTGTTGTCTTACCAAAATTTCTAACACTACCCACTCCCAAAATGAAATTCTTGGTGCCCACACAGAGGCAAAAAACAGACCCAAAATCCCCTCCAAAATGAGACTGGCATAATGTCACATCCGGTTATTCACAGTAGCATAGTGCAGGCTGTGTGAGTTGGCAACTGCTGAAATGGTCCACAGTATCTACCCCATATTAAGGTCTTTGATTCTATATCAAGTATGAGGAGATATAAGACAGGTAAATTGTAAAAAACTTTTAACTACACATGAATGTCTAAATACACTAAACACGCCGGATCCTATCTGATCTTGGATGTCTTGGGTCAGCCTTG